>JARQOC010000002.1:425983522-426279033 GCA_033576535.1 Allobates femoralis | reverse complement strand
TCCCGAACATAGATGTGGCACCCCTATGGTTCAGTTGCCACAGGAACATCTGGAGCAGGGATGGGTTTCCACATCAGGTAAACTAGCATGCAACACGTTCCACCCCAGAATTCAAGGGGGATCTCTACTTGCCGACTTCAGGCAAGGTCTCCTATAAATTCAGGTTTGGAGGCGGAGTCAGGCAGGGCAGTTCTAGAGAGAGGACTGTGAAGACACCTGGTGAACGGAGCCGCGCTAGGCCCATGCCAGAGGGAAGCCTAGCCAGTGTGAGGGACCCAAGAGTGAGGGTCGGAGACAAGGCACACCAGAGAGGGAAAGAGGGACCAGTCGGGTTCACCCTAAAAGAGAAGAAGAAGCAACTCGGACGCCGGAGTCCGAGTCTGCACGGGTCCAGTCAGCCCAGCGGAGAACACGGAGGGCCAGGGAGACTTCAGTCTCCTGGTACAACACTTGTAGCACAGCCACCAGCAGAGCCAGGGACTGCAGTGGAATTAGCGGTGCCTAGCAGAAGGGCTCTCATCACCTGCTATACAAGGGAGGGACACAGAAGAGGTCAGGGCCAGGTTTCAGATAGGCCAAGGCTAGAGTACGCAAACAGCAACAAGGAGGCCTCACAACTCATCGGGTGTGGAAATCCTGAACTGCCACCTGATCACCTGGACTGTACCCTGAACGTTACCTTGCAATATCATCTGTAAAAGGTACGGAAACAAAGCCCCAGTGTGTGTGTGTCTCTAATTACAGCCCCTGATCCTGTTCTCAACATAGAGCGTTTTCCAGAGCCACCTCCCTGTGTAAATCCCTATACACCACAACTGCTCCGGGGTCCCCGCTCCACCTACGGGGGGCGTTACCAACTAACTGCCTCATCATCACCCCGGAGGTCTGCAAGCAATCCCCCTATTTAAAAGTGGCCCCAGGGCACGGAACCAGGCACCGGCCGCCCGTGACAAACCCCCAATCCATGAACTGCAAGCTCGGGACCGAGTACCCCAAGGCCCTGGGGCGGGACAGCTTTTCCTGGCGTCACAAACAGGATCCCATGCCTGGTAAAACTGGGTACTGTGTGCTGTGTATTAACTTTATTGAACTGTTACACTGGGCTGCCATAACTGTGTAATGAGGTGAACAATTCAGACTGCCGCATTTGTTTCCGCACTTGTCCACCAGGGGGCATTAGTGGACTGTACAATCACAGAGGGTGGAAATCCCCCACCATCTCTTTTGTTTACCCAGGAAGAGAAACAGGGCTGTGCAAACTCAGATTTCAGCAAGGACAGACCTGTGTGTGGTGTCTCCCAACATAGGGCTCTTTTGCAGCCGCATTCTTGGGAAGAAATACCCCGTGAAAATCGTTGCTGCAACCCCCGGTCTGCAGGACCTTGTCTTACTGAGGGTCCAACTCAAATTCAGGACATTGCCTCCGGAATTCAGGACATTGCCACCGGATTACATGTGTAGGGGCTGTGACCAACATAAGGGAGCCATCGGTGCTACTGTGATCTCCCTTCTCCTGATCTGTGTGCCCCGGGACAGAGAGAGAGACTAATAAAAATCTGTTACCTGCGGAAGAAGACCGAAGAGGAGGACTGAGGAGTTTCCCCCCCCTTCAGCGCTGCACCGGGACCCGTCATTGTGAGATCCCAGGCCTGCCACGTGGGAGCGACATCTTCTTCTGGGATAGACTGGTACGTGCTTTGAGGGAAAGTTAGGAAAGATATCTCCATTTTGTTTGTTTTCTTTTTCTTCTTCTTGCTGTGCACCCGGATAAAGTGAAGATCCAGGGACTCCACCATATACATGTGTACAGCTAGATCAGTTGACTGTGTGATAGATATGTTTTACAGTAAAGAGATGTTACTACCGGTTAAATCTGAGTATGGAGATTCTGTTGAAGCAAGACATACACACACACCCGCGGCCTTACCACCGGTCGCTACATCTGGCGTAGTCGGCAGGATGTGTGATCAACAGAATCTCCTCCCGGTAGTGACTTATAATCGGACAGCCCCCCGGCATCTATTGTCAATCAAGTGAGGAAGTTTAACGGACGGAACTATCCTGTAACTGAATGGACCGAACAACTTAAGATAGTGGGGGAGATGTATAACATTGATCCTAAGACCTTAGCAGAAATGGCCATGCTAACATTAGAGGGGGAGGCGTGGACGACAGTCAGGCTGGAGACGGTTAGGGGCCGGCGTACGTTGGATGACTTGGTGCGGGTGCTGGAGAACACCTATGGGCCGACCACATATGCGGGAACATTATGGTATATGTTCTTCCGGCGTACTCAACTCGAGTCGGAGGACATCCCTCAATATGTCAACGCCCTCCAAGTACTGCTTGAACAAGCCTGCAGAAAAGGAGAACAGATAGCTAGTACGGGCGCCCGTGACCTGGTGTTGAGAGATCAATTCGTGACTGGATTAAGAGACCCGTACCTTAACCGCTCACTGCAAGATCTACTCCGGATAAATCCGGCCCTTACGTTCGCTGAAGTTAAGCAAGAAGCGATAGAACGTTCGAGAGGACCTGTTATGGAGGCCCAGACTTATACCGCGGCTTGCAGGTCCATAACTGGTGTCAGAACCCCGAACAGTGACACGGAAGAACTGAAGCAGATGGTGGCAGAATTGCAGAAACAGGTGTTGCAGCTCACCCTGGACCAACAGGCGGACAGGCAAGCGAGACAACAACCCGGCCGGACGATGGGAAGATGCTGGACATGCGGTGATCCCTGCCATAGAGCAAACCGTTGCTCCCAGAACGTTCAAGTTCATCCACGGGCCGATATACCGGAACCAGCAAGTCATGCCCCACAACGGCGGCCACCTTTAAACTAGACGCCCCTGCCAAAGAGGCTCACTCGGCAGGGGAGGCCAAGGAGAGGGGTGTAGGAAAACAGAGCCAGCAACGGAACAAACTTGCATCAAACAGCCCTACCCTGGAAGTATTATTGGAAGGGACCGCCGTGCAAGGATTAATGGATACTGGGTCTCAGGTATCCACCATCTACGAGCAGTTTTACGAAGAGTATCTGAAGCCGCGGGTTGCCTATGACCCTGATACTACTATCAAGATCAAAGCAGCCAATAATCTACCCATTCCGGTGACGGGAGTTGCCTGGATGAACACCGAAGTGTGTGGGCAAGATCTCGGGAAGAGAGGGATAATCGTGGTCAGGGAAGGCTGTGGATCAGAAACGCCCATGATTATTGGGATGAACATCTTGAAAGACCTGAATCTTGTGTTGGTTACCAAGAGGGGGCCTAAGTACTGGCAAGAAGTGACCACACATAGGGCCACCCGCCGAGCCTTCCAACAAGTGGTCCGGACCTGCAATCTCCAGCGAATGACAGAAGAAAAACTGCCGCTGGCCACGATCACCGTACCCCGCCATACTAGGATAACTTTACCTGCTGAGAAGGAGACCGTTATCTCGCTACCCCTTAGCACCACAAGACAGCTCGAAGGCGTGGAGGTGCTGATTGAGCCGCGCACCCCGAAGGAAGGGAAGCTGAACCCCCTAGTTGCTCGAACACTAGCTGTTGTGAGAAAGGGAAGGGTTCCTGTCAGGCTGGGTAACACGGCTAACGTGAGCGTCGACCTAGAGGCTGGGACACAACTCGCCCGAGTTTACGCCCTAACCGAAGAGGTGAACCCTATGAACCCCCTCCAGTTTGCACCGTCTACAGAGGGAGATTGGACAGTGACGGTCTCTGCCACGGCCGCTGTCGCGGATGACATCAACGCGGGGCGAGAACTACGAGAAAAGTGCCAGTTGGACATATCCCAATACTCCAAACAAGAAGTGTCCCAGGTGGAAGAGTTACTTCAAGAGCACCAGGCGTCCTTTGCCCGGCATGACACCGACTTTGGATGCACCTCCAGTATCAAGCACGAAATCCCCACAGGTAATACCGCTCCTATCCGTGAAAGATACCGCCAAATACCTCCCCAACAATACCAAGAAGTGAAAAATCTCTTGAATTCCATGTTGCACGCTGGAGTGGTGCGAGAAAGCCAGAGCCCCTGGGCTGCACCAGTGGTGATAGTCAAGAAGAAAGACGGGTCCCTGAGGTTCTGCGTGGACTACCGCCGTTTGAATGCTTGCACCATCCGGGACTCATACCCTTTACCAAGGATCGAAGAATCCCTGACAGCCCTGAAGAAAGCTAAATATTTTTCGTCATTGGACCTGGCCAGCGGCTATTGGCAGGTACCCATGCATGAGAAAGATAGAGTAAAGACTGCTTTCATCCTACCCATGGGCCTGTACGAGTTCGACCGGATGCCCTTTGGCCTGAACAACGCGTCGGGGACCTTCCAGCGACTGATGGAGCGCTGTTTGGAGGACTTCAACTTCGACTTCACCCTCATTTACCTGGACGACATCGTAGTCTATTCGGCCACATTTGAAGAACACCTGCAACAGCTGGGCGTGTGTTTTCATAGGTTGACAGAACATGGCCTGAAGTTGAAACCCAGCAAGTGCCGTCTTCTGCAGCCCGAGATCAATTACCTGGGTCACCGGATCTCGGCCGAAGGTGTCCAGCCGTCTTCGGAGAAAATAGCCGCCGTGCGGGACTGGCCACAGCCTACGAACGTCAGAGAGGTCAGGGCCTTCCTGGGGTTGGCCGGCTACTACCGCCGGTTTGTAAGAAACTTCGCCCGGCTTGCTGCACCCTTGCACGAACTGCTTCGAGGGACCACCAACGGCCCCAGAGGACGGCCCATCAGCTGGGGACCCAGCCAGGAAGAATCCTTCCAAGCCCTAAAGGGTGCCTTGACTTCACCTCCCATCCTTGCATATGTAGACTACAATCTCCCTTTCCAACTACATACCGATGCCAGCCTACAAGGTCTAGGGGCAGTACTTTCACAAGTACAAGAAGGCAAGGAACGTGTCATAGCCTATGCCAGTCGATCCCTACACGAGGGCGAGAAGAACCCCACCAATTATAGCTCGTTCCGGCTGGAGCTGTTGGCCCTAATGTGGGCTATGGCGGAGAAATTTGCAGGATACCTCACAGGGACGGAAGTACTGGTCCTGACCGACAACAACCCGTTGGCCCACTTAGAAAATGCGAAGCTCGGAGTCATGGAACAGCGTTGGATGGCTCGACTCTCTAAGTTCAACTACAAGATCAAATACAGGGCTGGGGCTGAGAATCAAAATGCGGACAGCCTGTCTAGAGTGTCATACCCCTTACTCACCAGAGATCGGGATGAAGAACTAGAAGGAGACGAGACGCCCGACTTTGCAAGGCTTGCCCAACAGATGATGGATTACCTCCAGTTCGTTGTGGGCGAAGTTGGAACTCCAGTGGGGGTCACACCGTGTCCCCAAGAGTGGTGCAGGCTCCAGGACCAGAACCCTGAATGGGCCCTACTCAAGCAATGGGTGAAACAACAGCAGAAGCCCTCCTCCAAAGCACGGTCACGACTGTCTACCGGAACCTTGACCTTGCTCAGCCAGTGGGACCGGCTGGTTCTGAGAGAAGAAGTACTATACCGGAAGGTTCTCTTGTCTCACATGCTGGAGGAATGCACACAAGTTGTAGTACCTGCTCAGCCCGTGAGATGGTGGCCGAAGCCCACAAAAGGAATGGACACTTCGGAGTAGATAAGACCTTTCGGTGGATTCAACAATCTATCTATTGTCCGGGGCTCCGCAAGCTGGTCGAAGACGTCTGCAGAACCTGTCGCACCTGTGAACTGCACAAGTCCACTGAACAGCGTGCACCTGTCCAGACGATTAAAACCTCCAATGGAATAAAACGATGTTTGGGTGAGCGCTGGGATATGAAGACAGCTACACTTCAACAAGTATTTTACCTGTAAGTTTATTGTTCAAATCACACTAGGTCCTCTCCCACAACATGTTTCGACGCTCAGGGCGTCTTCCTCAAGTGGATATCAGACCTTACATTTGGTATCCTTATAAATCCTCCATTAACCAATCCCTTGCTTTTAGGTTGAAAATAGACTTTTTTTTTTTTTTTTTTTTTTTTTTTAACTCTTTCCTATCCAAATGTCTAAATAGCTATATAAGCAGTTCTATTTAATGCACAATACGAGCCCTTTTTATTCTATTGCACAACTGCCCGTTCTTTTGTGACAAAAACATAACTATTCATCCAGGAGTACATTAAAAATTCAAGATAGTAAAAACATTACAATATTATTAAACAAAAACCACCTATTAGATACACATAATTATTACACTTAAAAAATTCACATGAAAATTACATATAAAAACTTCATCTAAAAATTTCATATAAAAAATGACATATAAAAAATACATATACAAATTATTAAAACATCATGAAATCTATACAAACGATCTGATCTTAAAAGATGACTTCTGCAAATGGTAATTATGGGTTTATATATTATTCTCTATTGAGACATTAAGGCCCTCCGGTGCCAATGTACCCATTTTAAAAATCCAATACATTTCTTTCTTATTTAATTTCTCAATCCTATCATGTACTTCCTCACTTATTTGTTCTAGGATTATTAATTTAAGACTGGTGGGATCCCTTTCATGTATCTGATGATAGTGTCTTGAGATGCTGTGATTTAAATACCCCTTTCAGATATTTGATCTGTGCTTACTCAGCCTAGCCTGCATTGTCTGGATCGTTCTACCTATATATTTGAGTTTGCAGGGACACTCCAACATATATATTACAAATTGTGATCTACAATCCATTCTCTGTTTAATTGGGAACGATTCCTCAGTTGTATTGGATGTGAACTTATTACATCCATGTACAATGCTATTGCAACATTCACATCGTCGTGAGTTGCATTTATAGCACCCATTTTTTATTTTTTCATTGGTCTTTGTTTGTTGTTCTTTGCTCACAATGTTCATATTTTTTATTTTGTTCGGGGCTATTAAGGCCTGGAGGGTTCTCCCTCTTCTAAAAATAATCTCTGGTTTTTCTGTTATAGTTTTTGAGAGGATAGGATCCCCCTTTAAAATAAACCAGTATTTACCCAAAATTGTGTAAATTTCCCTATATGATTGGTTGAAAGTTGTTACTAGATTACACCTATAATTTACAATATCGTTCTCCCCTTCTTTCATTTTTCTTTCTTCATTTAATTCCATTTGCTTAATTATCTCACTCTGTGTGCGGTTTTTACTTCTATTATAAGCATCCGCTAGGAGTCTGCTCGGGTATCCTCTCTCTCTAAACCTTCTCTTTAGTATAGAGGCTTCTTGTTTGAATTTAATCTCATTTGTACAGTTTTTTCTGATTCTGAGGTACTGTCCATAAGGTATATTTTTAATCCAGGTGGGCAGGTGGCTACTATTAAACTCCAGATAACTATTTACATCCACATTTTTGAAAAAAGTGGATGTGGTTATCTCTCCCTCCTCATTGATGGTAATCATGAGGTCCAGGAACTGTATATTTTTGTCTGAGATATTCATAGTGAAAAAAAGTCAACAGTTATTTAGGTTTAATGAATTCACAAATTCTGTTGCTTCCTCCCTGGTACCAGTCCAAATAATTATTAAATCGTCAATTAAATGTTTAAAAAATTTTATGTGTTTTTTACCCAAACTAGACTGTGCGATGGACCGAGACTCGAACGCCCCCATATATAATCCAGCATAACTGGGGGCGAATCTCGTGCCCATCGCACAGCCTTTAATCTGTTTAAACAGTTTATCCTCAAAAGAAAACACATTATTTTCTAAAATAAATTAAATTCCAGCACCAATAAAATTCTTTCTGTTTCACCAGGATCTTTTTATCCTGTCTTAAAAAATGATTGATGACCCCTATACCTTTTTGATGCGGGATATTTGAATACAGGGACCTGACATCTAAAGTGATAAGTAGGGAACCTTTTAATTGGGGGAGTTTTGTTATTAAGCTGATCAAATGTGAGGAATCCTTAAGATATGAGTCTAATTTTAAATTATATTGTTGCAAAAATAAATCAACATAATGGGAAAGGTTACTGGTCATGCTCTCAATCCCTGAAATAATTGGTGGATCTGTTTTATTCTTATGGATTTTTGGCAAAAAATAAAAATGGGGGACTTTGTATTTATTTATATTCAGAAATCTAAATTCTTTTTTGTTTAAAATTCCTTCCGCCCTAGCTTCTATTATCAGAAGTTTATATTTTATAAATAATTCCTCCAATGGGCTTTTATCCAGTTTTATGTAGAATTCTTTGTCCTCCAACATCCTAATACTCCTATTTATATACCATTCCCGATCCATTATGACCGTCCCTCCCCCTTTGTCAGCTTTTTTAATTATTATATTTTTATTTTCCCTTATTTTATTTAGAGCCAATCTTTCCCTAAAAGTTAAATTATCCTTTTGTTTACTGTTTTCGAAACTGCGTATTTCTTTAAGTGCCAATTGTTGGAAAGTCTCAAGGTGAGGTCCTTTAAAATATGTAGGGTAGAAATGGTGGCCGAAGCCCACAAAAGGAATGGACACTTCGGAGTAGATAAGACCTTTCGGTGGATTCAACAATCTATCTATTGTCCGGGGCTCCGCAAGCTGGTCGAAGACGTCTGCAGAACCTGTCGCACCTGTGAACTGCACAAGTTCACTGAACAGCGTGCACCTGTCCAGACGATTAAAACCTCCAGGCCTCTTGAGCTGTTGATGGTGGACTATCTGCTGATCGGGACGGCGAGCAGTGGCTATCAATACTGCCTAGTCATGGTGGACCACTTCACAAAATTCGCCGTCGTTGTTGCTACCAAGGACCAGACAGCCGAATCGGCTGCACAGGCCATCTGTCGACAGTTCATCCACGTCTATGGATGTCCGGAGAGGTTACACTCCGACCAGGGGGCTTGTTTCGAAGGCAGAGTCATCGAGGAGCTGCATCGGATGTATGGGATCCAGAAGTCGAGGACCACTCCTTACCATCCACAAGAGAACAGTGCATGTGAACGCTTTAACCGGACCCTACTCCAGCTGATCCGCACCTTGGCCGAAGATAAGAAAGATCGATGGCCCCAATTCCTTCCAGATCTAGTATGGGCCTACAACAACCAGGTCCACTCCGTGACTGGCTACACCCCACACACCCTTCTCTTTGGCCGCCCAGGAAAAGGGGTCCATGACCTGAACCTATTCCGCCCAGAAGAAGATGTCTGCCATAACTACCCCTCCTGGCTAAATGCTCACCGACAGAAGATGGAGACTGTACACCGGCTGGTGAGTCAACAAATCCGGGGCCAGATACATGCTGACCCACTCCCTGTGCAAGAGAAACCCTTAAAGGTGGGACAGCTAGTCTTGCTCCGTATTAAGAAGCCTCAAGGGAAACTTCAAGCCAAGTGGGAGACTGAAGTCTACCGGGTAATCGAACGCCCTTACCCCAATGGACATGTATACCGAGTGCGGGGTGAAGACAGCCGCAGCACCCGCACTGTGCACCGAAATATGTTGCGCCCCTGCCGCTCCCGGCCTGACTCCCCTCCCACAGTAACCGGAGGGGGTGACGCTGCTAACATGACTGACGTCACGGACATTTCTCAACATAGAGATCACATCGACTCTGAGACCGGTGACCCACCTACACAGACCAGTCCCTCTCCCGGAGTACTGACTGGAGTGGGGCGTAAAGACAGTGACGAGGAGGGGAACAACCGACCCTTGCGACGCAGTGACCGCACCACTGCTGGGATCCCGCCCGGACGGTCTTACAGGGACCAGTATGTATGGCCCACCTCTCAACCAACCCCTGCGACATCTACAGCCATCACTGCCTTGGAGCCGGCGGTTGTTGACAGGGACTGCCAACCTTTAAATGGGGGGGTATGTAATGAGGTGAACAATTCAGACTGCCGCATTGAGATGGACATAGAATTAGACTTCGGCAATTGTCCACCAGGGGGCATTAGTGGACTGTACAAACACAGAGGGTGGAAATCCCCCACCATCTCTTTTGTTTACCCAGGAAGAGAAACAGGGCTGTGCAAACTCAGATTTCAGCAAGGACAGACCTGTGTGTGGTGTCTCCCAACATAGGGCTCTTTTGCAGCCGGATTCTTGGGAAGAAATACTCCGTGAAAATCGTTGCTGCAACCCCCGGTCTGCAGGACCTTGTCTTACCGAGGGTCCAACTCAAATTCAGGACATTGCCTCCGGAATTCAGGACATTGCCACCGGATTACATGTGTAGGGGCTGTGACCAACATAAGGGAGCCATCGGTGCTACTGTGATCTCCCTTCTCCTGATCTGTGTGCCCCGGGACAGAGAGAGAGACTAATAAAAATCTGTTACCTGCGGAAGAAGACCGAAGTGGAGGACTGAGGAGTTTCCCCCCCCTTCAGCGCTGCACCGGGACCCGTCATTGTGAGATCCCAGGCCTGCCACGTGGGAGCGACATCTTCTTCTGGGATAGACTGGTACGTGCTTTGAGGGAAAGTTAGGGAAAGATATCTCCATTTTGTTTGTTTTCTTTTTCTTCTTCTTGCTGTGCACCCGGATAAAGTGAAGATCCAGGGACTCCACCATATACATGTGTACAGCTAGATCAGTTGACTGTGTGATAGATATGTTTTACAGTAAAGAGATGTTACTACCGGTTAAATCTGAGTATGGAGATTCTGTTGAAGCAAGACATACACACACACCCGCGGCCTTACCACCGGTCGCTACATCTGCATAACACGGAGAGCGGAAAGGAAGGGGGTGTGAAGATAAGCCCCACCCCATGCTCTGCTGAGAGCTGACTAAGCGCAGCAGTCTGATCTGGAAATACCCGAAGTGCTCAACTCCCCACCTGAAGAGCCGCCAACTGCTTTTTCTTTTGTGATAGACTGACTAAAGATAACTAGGGGGCAGCGAGGATGGATGCGCAGGGGGACGTCGATGCAACAGTCCCTAACCCAAATTTACCCAGTAATGAAATACCAGCTGGGACCTTAGCCGGTAGAGGAGCCGCAGCACCTGGAGCTGTGGCACCAATCATGCCAATCTCCCTGCCGTATATCCCGGGAGCGGTGCGGTTACCGCAGTACAATGGCAAACCAGATACCAAGGCTGTGTTCAAGAAAAAGATCTGTAATGTACTGGACATGTATGCCAGGACTGGCAAGCAAAGAGTGTATGTTGTGCTAGGACAGTTAACGGGTGCAGGAGAGCTGGAGATTGGGTCCTGGTCAGATGCAGATCGTGAATCTGTATCTAAAACCTTTGATAATCTAAAAACTGCCTTTGAGACCCGGACTGAGGCTGAACTTAGAATGAGGTTTTACCATTGCAGACAAAGGCCGCAGGACAGTATAAGAGACTATGCTTTACGCCTCCAGGAGGCGCTGTGGGCCTTAAAGCAGGTAGACTTTGCCAGCGTGCGGGAGAAGGATAAAATGCTGACCGAACAGCTTATTCAGGGTTTACAATCATCCTCCGATTGTAAGCAATTGCGCTTGTGGGCCCCAGAACATCCAGATGCAGACTTTGTACTCCTGAAGGATCGGGCCACTAAAGCACTGCAAACCCCTGTGACTGCCAACCTTGCTCCTTAGTCATGGCAGGTCAGCACCTCTTCTCTGAGGGTGGCGCCCTCTTCCTCAAATGCAGCAGAGGCTAATGAACAGACTGTGACACTTGCTGCTTCTGATGACTTACACTCCCAGGTGCGGCAGCTAAGTAAGGATGTGGCCATGGTCTTAAAGGTCATGCAGCTCAAGCCGCAGGCCAAGTCATCATAGAAGATCCAGCTGGCCGACAGCCCCGAGGTCGTCCTGTGGATGCGAGGAAGGAGGACCCCATTGTACAGAGGAAGGACCAACAACCGCTATGACTCATCAGGACAACCCATCTGCCGCCGCTGCAACAAGGTGGGCCACTTTGCCAGGTCATGTACTTTAAACCAGCAATGCCTGGGACTAAGGGCCAACCCCCAGGAATAAAACGACCAGGCCCATCTGATTGACATGATAGGTATGTGGGAGGATGGCCAATTCTATCTATCACGCTGGATGGTATTCCCACATCTGCACTACTGGACACTGGATCGCAGGTGACCCCGATACCACATATCCTTTATAAGAGATTTTGGGCCAATACTGAGCTCACCCGTCCAGATCCCAACCTTACTATATATGTTGTAAATGGACTACTAGTGAATCAAGTAGGGTTCCTGGGGGTAACAATAAAAGTGGAGCGTTAAAGTACCGAGGACTTATTGTGTTTGAAACTGATCCTAATGAGAGAAATCCACAGATGATACCAGGCACTAATGTGATTGAAAATTGTCTAGGTGAAGTGCTGTTTTTACTCCAACAGATTGCTGAAACAACTGGCATCGGGCAGAAGAGGGTCCTACAGAAGGAGATCAGAGCCCTCCTGCAGAGGTAACAGGTAAACCTGTCCGGTGGGGAAATTGACAGTGTAGCCCCTGGGCAGCTGCACTGGACCTAGTTAGGAAGAAAGATGGTACAATGAGAATATGTGTTGATTACAGGCAAATAAACCATATAACACATAAAGATGCTTACCCGTTACCTCGCATAGAGGAGTCACTTACTACACTGAAAGCTGCTAATTACTTTTCCACCTTAGATCTTACTAGTGGGTATTGGCAGGTCTCCATGGCAGAAGAAGACCGAGAGAAGACCGCGTTCACAACACCAATGGGCCTGTGTGAGTTCAACAGCATGCCATTCGGACTCTACAATGCACCCGGAATGTTCCAAAGGCTGATGGAGTGTTGTCTTGGATACCGAAACTTTGAGACTGTGCTACTCTACCTGGATGACATCAAAAACCTATGAAGAACATGTGAAACATCTGGCTAAGGTATTTGAAGCATTGTCAAAGTTCTGGATGAAGCTGAAGTCAACAAAGTGCCATTTGCTGAAACCGAAGGTTCAGTATTTTGGGCATGTGATCAGCGCAGAAGGAGTGGCACCAGACCCTGAAAAGATAACCGTCATCAAAGATTGGCCAAGACCAACCAAAGTCAGAGAGGTATGTCAGTTCTTGGGGTTGGTAGGATACTACAGGAAGTTCATAAAGGGTTACACGAAGATGGCAGCACATTTGCAAGATCTCCTGGTAGGCCAGACCAAGAAGGGCAAGAACTCTGGCCCTCCATTCGAATGTAGTAAGAAAGAAGAAAACTCCTTCAGTCAGATGAAGCCGGCCCTGACTGGTGAAGAAATCCTGGCCTATCCTGACTACAACTTACCGTTCGTTCTGTACACTGATGCCAGCAACGTGGAATTAGCAGCTGTCTTGTCACAGGTGCAGAAGGGCAAAGAACATGTGATTGCCCATGCCAGTAGGAAACTCCGTCCTACCAAGAGGAACCCAGAGAACTACAGCTTGTTCAAGCTGGAATTTCTGGCCCTGGTCTGGGCTATCACCGAACGGTTCAAGCACTACCTGGCGGCTGCAAAGTTCATTGTCTTCACGGATAACAATCCTCTCACTCACATGGATTCTGCGAAGTTAGGTGCGCTAGAGCAACGCTGGATGGCCCAATTGTCAAACTATGAATTTACCATCAAATATTGGGCAGGCCGTAAAAACGCCAATGCAGATGCACTGTCAAGGATGCCCCATTTGCCAGATGTGGAAAAAGATGTGGATGAGCTAGAAGAGATAGAGCTGCCAGCCTTTCACTGCCACAGTTCATCCCATTGTCAGCAAACTTGTAACAAACATCAAGAAACCACACTGAATCCGTTACCTCACCATGGGTGGAAGGAGACGCAAGACAGTGACCCGGCTGTTAGCTTACTGAAAGAGCTGATATTACAACCACATTCCTTTCTTAGCCCAGATGCTCCACCAGAGGTGCAACACCTGTGGAAAGAAAGAAGCAGGTTGTTTATATACCAGGGTAAGCTGTGCAGACATTTCATCAACCCCAGAACCCACAAGATGGTGTGGCAGATAGTGGCACCGAAGAGAGATGTCCAGATGGTGTTGGAAGCATACCACAATGGAGCAGGAGACTTTGGATGGAAGAAGCTTGAAATACTGTTACGTGAGAGATTCTATTGGGTTGTCATGAGGACAACCATCGAGAAATAGTGCAGAAACTGTGGCCCATGCAACTTAAGAAGGAAGGATTGTGACAGTCAAAGAGCTCCACTACAGCCAATCATCACCAAACAGCCCCTAGAACTCGTAGCCTTCGATCACGTGAAGCTGACACCCAGCAGATCAGGTTATATGTATGCCCTCACGATGGTGGACCACTATTCCAGATTCCTACTGGTAGCCCTTGTAAAAGACTTAACAGCGAAAACTGCAGCAAGAACCTTTCAAGCCTATTTCTGTAGACCACATGGGTATCCAGAGCAGGTGTTGACAGACAAAGGTCCTGCATTTCAAGCTGAAGTATTCCAGGAGTTTTGCAACTTATATGGGTGCAAGAAAATCCGAACCATACCATCCACAGACCAATGGCATGTGCGAGAAAATAAATCAGGTGGTCATAGACCTGTTAAAGATCTTGCCCTTGGATGAAAGAAACATGTAGTCAGAAAAGTTACCATACTTAGTGGACATGTACAACCACATACCTGTAAGTTCCACCAATTGCACGCCAGCGTATCTAATGAGAGCAAGACCTGGAAAATTACCAGTTGATTTTGAGATGGGAATTGTCATGCCTGAAACCAGTTCACCCGATGCTGATTGGGACTCTAAACACAAAGAAAAGTACAAGAAAGTACAAGAGTGCATGGAGAAAAATCTAAATCAAATTAGAGAAAAACAAGAAGAAGATTACAATAAAAATGCACAAGCTTTTCCCTTAACACCCGGAGAAATGGTTCTCAAGAGAAAAAGAAGAGTCCACAAACTTGATGACCAGTGGGAAGCAGAACCTTAGAAACAGAAAGAATTGTTTAATAAGCAAAGATGAAGGAAGAACATCAACAACAGTTTCCAGAGACCATCTGAAGAAATACCCCGAACAACGGAAACCCAAAGAAATAATCCCCTGTACACACAGTCATACACACTGTACTTGAAGACTTTCCTGAAGATTAGCCTCAGTACAATGGAGCAATAATAGTGCAGTTAATCACTTTCCCGCAACCAGTGAAGGTCCCAGAAAGACTGGAAAGACTGTTCAAGTTCAAGAAGAGCTACCTGTTGTAGCAGAACCAGAGGATCCTGCAATCGGTGCACCTGCCAGTCCTGTAGTAAGAGTAAAAAGATGCTCAGGCATAGCAGTGTTACGCAGATCCACACGCAGACTAGTGGATAGTACACATACATACCAGCAGTAGACATTAGAACACTACCAGTTGAGACACCATAGCTACGTAGATCAACCTGTAGTAACTTTGGCCAGCTACCACTCAGGTACAGAAAATGGGTGCAACATGAAAAGTATATATATATGAGACTTGCATGTAAATAGACAGTAAATAGTAGTGTACAGAAGTGTGGAGGAACTGGGCCGAGCCCCATGAACACTAAGTTAGGAAAAGCAAGTTCCTGGGGTTGGGAAGTAGTAACCAGGACTCCTAAGCCGAGACACCCCTCAGTAAATGTGAATGTGTTTTGTGATTAATGTATTTAATGTATGGCAACAAGGAAACCCATCACCATTAAGCGTAATGTACCTGCAGGACTTTTGCATGAACTTTTGAGCTTTCTTAGACATGGACCTTTAGCCACTGGACTGGTTGTGACAAAAACTTCTTTAACAGCCTGCGTCGGATGGACTAGCGCCGTATGGACTGCATTTTTCCCGTTTTTTCCCATTTTCTTGGTTTTAGCAAGTTTTTGAATTTTTGAGACTTTGTACATATTATATTATTATTAATGTTTTCAAAATGTTTGAAAAATTGTTTTTCAGTCCAGTAGTACTGAATTTAACTAGGGGGAAATGTGGCACCCCTACAGTTCAGTAGAACAATTGGAGCAGAGAGGTGTTGTGAATTCATTGGAGCTCTCTCCTGTAGTTGTTGCTGGTGATGCAGCTGACTGTGTGGGCTTCAAAGGTGATGGGGATTGGCAATCTGGTTCTTGGAGCATATAATGGTTGGAAGTGGATTATTCCTTGCCAGTTGTCTTTTGTTCCTGGAGGAGTTCACATCTCTCTGGTTTCTTCTGCTCTGTGGAGATCTTTGCAAGATAAATGAATGTTTTTTTGATATTTTGTGGCACACTTTTGTGTGCTTAAGGTTCTGCTTATGTTTTGTCTTATTCTGAGCTGTGGATTTGCTATTTAGTTTGTATATTTGTTTATCTGCTCTCAGATAGGAAGTTTTCTTCCTATGAATTTTACCATTCACTATTATCTGTTATTTCCAGTTCTGCTGGTATTTGATTCATAGAAGTATGCTGATATAGAGTTCGCCGAGTCTTAGTGACTCAGGGTAATTTTTGTAATATCTGCTGTTGGTGTTTTTTTTATAGTGTTTTATAGGGATGGGCGAATTCCTCGCTACTATTCGGGACTCGCCCGAATAGTAGCGGACTCGGGGGACTCGCTACTCGCCGAGTTTCCTTAGGAATTACTCGGGGGTAGCGAGTCCCTGTACTTTTGCAGTGTATCTGTATAGATACACTACAAAAGTACCCTAAAAGTTAATGTAAGGGGTTAAAAACAATAAACATTAATACTCACGTCTTGTACTCCTGGACCGGGACCGGGACCAAAGACCTCCGGCTGATACAGGACCTCCGAGACCACCGGGAGAAGATGTGGAAAAGGACCTTGCAGTTCAGCCAATCAGCATTCAGCTAGCGGTCACATGGGTTTGTCATGTGACCGCAGTGCAGCCGCGTCACAACCCATGTGACCGCTAGCCGAATGCTGATTGGCTGAACTGCAAGGTCTTTTTCCCCATCTTCTCCAGGTGGTCTCGGAGGTCCTGTAACAGCCAGAGGTCTTCGGTACCGGTCCCGGTCCAGGAGTACAGGAGGTGAGTATAAATGTTTATTGTTTTTAACCCCTTACATTAACTTTTAGGGCACTTTTGTAGTGTATCTGTATAGATACACTGCAAAAGTACAGGTTACTACTCGGACTCGCTGGACTCGCAACGAGTACCGAGTCTCGGACCCGGACTCGTTAGAGTCCAGCGAGTCCGAGTATTTTAGGATTCGCCTATCCCTAGTGTTTTATACTGACCGCAAAAGTATTCTATCCTGTTTTTCCTATATAGCTAGTGTGGCTTCTTTTGCTAAACCTTATACTCTGCCTGTGTTTGTTTTTCCATCTCTTGTTTCCCAGTTAATATCTGTGGGGGGCTTGCTATCCTTTTGGGGTTCTGCTCTGAGGCAAGATAGCTTTTCTTACATCCATCTTTAAGAGCAGTTAGTTCTCCGGCTGTGCAGAGGTGTCTAGGTCTGGTTGGTTACATCCCACGACTACTTCTAGTTGCGGTGTGTAGTCAGGGATTGCGGTCAGTACAGTTACCAACAACTTCTACAGAATCTGAATGTACTCCTGAGTCATCGGTTCATAACAGGGAGGGATTTCCACGTCAGGTAAACTCGCATGCAACACCTTCCGCCCCAGACCTGAAGGGAGAGCTCTACTTGCCAAATTCAGGTAAGGTCCCCCTATAAATTCAGGTTTGGAGGCGGAGTTAGGCAGTGCAGTTCCAGAGAGAGGACTGTGAAGACACCTGGTAAACGGAGCCACGCTAGGCCCATACCAAAGGGAAGCCTAGCCAGTGTGAGGGACCCATGAGTGAGGTTCGGAGGTAAGGCACACCAGAAAGGGGAAGAGGGACCAGTTGGGTTCACCTTAAAGGAGAAGAAGAGGCTACCCTGATGCCGGAGTCCGCGTCTGCACGGGTGCAGTCAGCCCAGCAGAGAACAACGGAGGGCCAGGGAGACTTCAGTCTCCTGGTTCAACACTTGTAGCACAGCCACCAGCAGAGCCAGGGACCGCAGTGGAGTTAGTGGTGCCCAGCAGAAGGGCTCTCATCGCCTGCTATACAAGTGAGGGACAAAGGAGAGGTCAGGGCCAGGTTTCAGACAGGCCAGGACGAGAGTACACACACACAGTAACAAGGAGGCCTCACAACTCATCGAGTGTGGAAATCCTGAACTGCGACCCAACCACCTGGACTGTACCCTGGATGTTACCCTGCAATATCATCAGTAAAAGGTACGGAAACAAAGCACAATGTGTGTGTGTCTGTTATTACAGCCCCTGATCCTGCTCTCAACATAGACTCTTTTCCAGCGCCTCTACCTGAAGAGCCACCTCCCTGTGTAAATCCCTATACACCACAACTGCTCCGGGGTCCCCGCTCCACCTACTGGGGCGTTACCAACTAACTGCCTCATCATCAGGTCTGCAAGCAGCGACGGTAATCTTACCGGGAACCATAGGTGGCGTCACGAGACATTTCACTTTTTTAAACAAATCCCCCTTTTTAAAAGCAGCCACAGGCACGGAACCATGCACCGGCGCGCCCGTGAAAACCCCTCAATCTGAGAACTGTAAGCCTGGGACCGAGTACCCCAAGGCCCTGGGGCGGGACATAGATTATTAACTGGTCCTGTTTGTTTTTTTCATCCAAATAAAGCTAGTTGAAAGGCTACAGCTCAGCCACGTCAGCCACTAGGCACTTCTAGAGCCATTGCAGCCATGTCAAGTATTGGCATGGCTGTGATTGGCCGTCACACTATGTGATTAATCTTGCATAAAAGCCGGATCACAGGATGAACAACCATTTTTGTGTGAATAGCGTAGGGATAGGATACTATTGGAGTGATGGATAGTGATAGGTTCCAGTGGAGTGTACCCTTCCAAGAGGCTCTGTGTGGTAACTCTGCAGCAGACACAGTGTTGCTGAGCTCTTTTAGCTTAATTTCCAAAAAGGCTGAGTGTGTGCACTGTGCACTGTGCAGACCCCTCAGCTTGAAATACTATGTTTTGTTTAAAGGGATAGGGTGGGACAAAGGGTGTTGTTAAACCTAATTGGATGAACAAGTATGTCCTGCTTGAGACACAATTTTTACTAATTGTGCCGTTATCCTTAGAACGATCACGTGACAGTGATTGTTACAACATCGTTAGTGCGTTGTCACACGCAAGGATATCGTTAATGATATCCCATTCGGCAACGCACCAGTTAAATAGGAGAGCAAGGACTGAACGATCTTTTAAAGCGGCAGGAATAGGAGATTTTTGAACGACATCGCTCA
This sequence comes from Allobates femoralis, assembly GCA_033576535.1. NCBI lineage: Eukaryota > Metazoa > Chordata > Amphibia > Anura > Aromobatidae > Allobates > Allobates femoralis. The sequence goes on along the minus strand of JARQOC010000002.1, from coordinate 426,259,884 downwards.
AAAAAGTGTCACACTGAACGATGTGGCTTCTTCACTGTTCCTTAATTGGACGACGAAAGATAGATTTGAGGTCAAGATCTCATTTTTTGGATGAACGTTCCAACCATTTTGCCATCCTACATCGTTCGTGTACACGCAAGGATGCACAAACAATATCAGTAGAACGTTCACAAATCTGTGACGTTTCAACGATATCGTTAACAAGATCCTAGCGTGTGAAGTGGCCTTAACAAGCGGTTGGATCAGAAATACAGAGGTCAGGTCCCTTATCAGTCTTATGATATGGCAGAAAGTCTAAAAATTTTGACCTTGAATGTTTAGGGGAAAATGACCCAAATAAACAGAATGCAATCCTAGACTACGCAAAGGCATCTGAATCAATAGTAATCTGTTTACAAGAGACACACATATAAAAGATGACAGAATACAATATTTAAAGACAAGATGGCTAGGACGAAATTACCATGCCACACACTTAGCGTTCCCAAGAGGGGTAGGTGTATTATTCCATCAAAATACTCTCTTTCAATGCCATAAAAGTAATAGCGGTATGTCTGAGTCTTGTGCAAGTTGGCTGCAGTTGAATGTATTACAGTTTCAGTATATATCCCTTCCCCTCATACCCTGATTTTGGTCTTAAAGGGATTCTTCAGTTTTTGGAGAATTCCCCGTCAGTACCGACTATAGTTCTTGGGGACTTAAATAACAATACAGGTAAATCACTAGATAGATTCCAAAGAAAAACAACAAGTAAATGCTTGACCCCTTTGGAAGGATACTGAAGGAAGTAGACTTAACATGGGGACATTGTAACCTGACTGTTAAACTGTATTCCTGCTTATCTCCTACACATAACTCACTATCAAGAGTAGTCAGTGGGGCTAGTACACATAGTGGAATATCTCTCCAGAAGTCTACCAGATCATGCCCCCATCATGGTCCGAATCCAGTTAGATGAACTGAGAGGGGGTGAGCCCCCTCACGTTTTGTTTTTTTTTTAATTCTTTATTTTAGTTTCAAACAATATATGTAGAACAATAAGTACAACCATATGTCTCTCATTGCGCACTTCATGGGTAAAACATTATAGAGAAGAAATAACATACCGGGTAACTGAACAGTTCCACTTGCACATCATTTGACCGATTGTTGCGCGGTACAACTGAAGACATACACAATATGAGATAGTAAAAAGAAAAAGAATACAGAAGAACTCGGAAAGAAGAAAAGAAAAGGGTAGAGCCAGGGGGGGGAAAAGAGGAATGAGGTAGGAAGGGGGGGTGGTGGGCAGGGAAGGAACGTCCCCCCCTCCCTCCCCAAGGGGCAGAGGCGCCCGCCCACATCCTCACTAGGGCTCCGCTTGATCAATTACAGATCCCTATTATCTTTATATACATCCGTGTCCATAAATCTCATCCAGGAGAACCATGTCTGTTTAAATGACTCAAACGAATCATGTACAGAAGACGTTAAGTCTTCTAGGTGCATTAAGTCATTCACCTTTGTTATCCACATCGCCACCGTCGGGCTAGTCTCTGTCTTCCACAACACTGGGATACATGACCTTGCTGCCATCACCAAAAAGCGTAGTAGTGATCGTTTATATCTGATCGTGGGAATCTCACAGTGGTGGAGCAGGAGGAGGCCAGGACCCATCTCACCCTGGAAGCCGGTGACCATCCGGGTGAGTTCTATAACCCTCGTCCAGAAAGATCGGAGTCTATCACAGTCCCAGAAAATATGCAGTAATGTACCTTCCGCCTCACTGCACCTCCAACATTTGGGGTCGACAGACGGGATTAGCCTGTGTAACACCGCAGGGACTCTATACCAACGAGTCAGTATTTTGTAGTTCGCCTCCTGTAATCTGGAACAAATGGATGAGGAGTGAGCTAAGCTAAAGATCCTCTTTCTCTGTTCTGTAGTGAGAGTCAGGTTCAGATCTCTTTCCCATGAAAGCATGAAATGTGGGGTCGGTAAGTCCGGCTGAGTGACAAGATAGGAATAGATCTGAGATAGCGCATGTCTGCTACTTACCGTCGTGGTACACAAGATCTCAAAGGGCGTCTTGTGAGAATTATATGTCTTCTTCAGGGGCAACTCACGAAGATAATGAGCTAGCTGAAGACAACGCCAGAAACCTAATGGAACCGGCTGGGTGATTAAGGTCAAGCTTTCTAATGTCGGCCACGTGGGTCCGGCACCCAAATTCGCCACCCTGTCCAACCCGGATTGAATCCATGTCTGAAAAACAGAGTCTCCTCTACTAGGGCCAAACGAGGGGTGGCTTAAGACCGGGGTCTGTGCTGAGTCAATCGGTAGCAACAGTGTTCTAACCATCGGGTGACCACAGACTCTCAAGGTGGCTCCTATAGTCGGGTGATCCCAAAGCGTCTCTTTTTTTGGAAGGGTCACCCAAGGCAGCGTCTGAAGCGTGTAAGAGGTGTGGTCCTGTTCACTTCTAACCCACAATTTATTGTCTCCGTGCCTGCACCAGTCCACCACCCTTGAGAGGTGACTTGCTATGTAATATAATTTAATATCCGGTAGGTTTACACCTCCGTCTTCTTTCCGTCTAGACATCAATGTTCTCGCTAATCGGGGTTTTGCTCCGTTCCAGATAAAGGCAGTCTGCATCCTCATTATCAACTTAAAAAAGGATGCTGGGATGAAAACAGGCAATGCCTGAAAAAGATACAAAATCCTGGGAAGTATGGTCATCTTAAATAGCTGGCATCTGCCAGACCACGAAAAGGTGGACTTCGTCCAGCGTTCAATGTCCGATTTGATTGCATCAAGCAGTGGGGGGAAGTTGGCACTATACAGGTTCTTGGGGTCTGCTGTCAACATTACTCCCAGATATTTAAGTGCTTTGTTTGCCCATTGAAAATTAAATGCAGACCGAAGTCTGTTATATTGCACGTCAGGTAAGGAGATATTAAGGGCTTCTGATTTAGTTCTATTAATCTTGAAATTGGAGAGGGTATGGTACGTCTCCAATTCCTTTAGCATGTTCGGGAGAGATAGCTCAGGTTTCGTGATAAAAAACAGAAGATCATCAGCGTAAGCTGCTATTTTATATTCTAGTCCACCGTGTTGAAGGCCCGAGACATCACCACTGGACCTGACACGCCGCAAAAACGGTTCCAGTGTCAAAATAAAGATCAGCGGGGACAGCGGGCAACCCTGCCGAGTACCGTTGGAAATGTCGAACGGCTCGGAGAGAAGCCCGTTGACCCGCACTCTTGCTGATGGGATCGAGTATAGAGAAAGTATCCAGTTCAACATCTTGTTACCCAGACCGATGTGGGAAAGCGTCGATTCAATAAAGGACCAATGAACGCGGTCAAACGCCTTCTCCGCATCGGTGGAAAGGCACATCAGTGGAATTTTTGACAGTTTGGCAGTTTGAATCAGATTTATCGCTTTAGTGGTGTCGTCTCGAGCCTCACGTCCGGGGACAAATCCCGCTTGGTCTGGATGTATCAGGCCCGGGATAAACGGGGAGAGTCTGTCTGCCAGAATCTTTGCGAAGATTTTAATATCTACATTAAGTAAAGATATTGGCCGGTAACTCGTTGGCAGCAGAGGGTCCTTACCTGATTTGGGTATAACCGCTATCGTGGCCCGCAGAGTGTCTTTAGGGGGAGGGCTGGTTCGGGACATTGCGTTGAAAAATGTACACATATGTGGTATGAGAGTTTCTTTTAGCTTCTTATAGTATCCTATCGTATACCCGTCAGGGCCCGGCGCTTTACCTGATGGGGTCTGAGCTATGGCTGTGGCAATGTCCTGAGCCGTAATAGGGGCCTCCAAGGAACATGCTGCGGTGTTCGACAGCTGCGGCATACCGGAAGACTCGATATATGCCTTGATGCGTGACTTAAGGGTGTCTAAGGCTGGCAGCGATCTCTCTTTGTCTAAATTGTAAAGGGCTGAATAATATGTTCTAAACGCTTCCGCTATATCTTGAGGGAGCTTAGAGCGCTTGGACGTGTTGGGGTGCTCTATCTCCGGAACATATGTGGTCATTCTTTGAGCTCTAGAGGCTCTAGCCAGAGATTTACCTGCCTTATTACCATGTTCGTAGAAATGTCGACGGCATCGAGATAGTACCCCTTTTGCCTTGGTAAGTAGAACTGTACGTAGGGTCTCTCTAACTCTGAGAAGTTCCTTTCCCAGTTCTGTAGAGGTGCATCGTTTGTGTCTCGTCTCTAGATCTTTTAGTTTTCCCATAAGTGCGGAAGTTTCTGCTTCTCTAGCCCTCTTCAATCTAGCTCCATGTTTTATCAAGATCCCCCGTATCACACATTTATGAGCTTGCCAGGTCACCATCGGTGAAACCTCTGGTGAGACATTGAGATCAAAATAGTCACTCAACGTATTGGTCACCTCAGCTCGTGTCTCCGGATCTTCCAACAGGGTGGCGTTAAGCTTCCACTGCCACTGCCTTGGGATCTTGGAGGACAGAGCAAGGGAGACCGTCACCAGTGCATGGTCAGAAAATGAGATCGGGGCAATAGAGGCGTCAGTTAGATAGTTCAAGTCAGCTTGTCTTAAAAGGAAAAAATCAAGTCGAGAGTACATGTCGTGGACGGGAGAGTAAAAAGTATAGTCACGTGCAGAGGGGGAGAGTAAACGCCAGACGTCTAGCAGTTGGTGGTCATGAAGAGCTTTATGTAAGCGTCTATTGTTTATCTTAGAAAGCGAAGTCCTGCTATGCGAGGTGTCCAAGGTATGGTCTAATACAACATTAAAGTCACCCCCTAAAACTAGAGTGCCCTCAGCAAACTCATCCATCTTTTCCAAAAACTGAATAAGCATGGCAATTTGACCGGTGTTAGGGAGGTACAGCGAGGCGAATGTATACACATTAGATGCAATCTTACCCTTCACCAAGAGAAGTCGGCCCTCTCCACCACTGTAAGAATCCTGAAGTTCCCATGGAATCGACCTGGAGATGACAATGCTAGTCCCGGACGAGTGGGAGTCGTTGGACAGGCTGTGATATGCCAACGGGTACGAATGGTCCGAAAGCTTATATGGCTTGGCTGTTGACATGTGAGTTTCCTGGAGGAAGGCGACATGGATTTTGTTAGATTTCAGGTAATTAAACAGAATAGAACGTTTACCAGCACTGTGGAGACCCTGAACGTTTAGTGAACCCACGCGGATCTCAGATATATGTGAGTGCGCCATCTCACCTCAACCCCCCGGGGCAAAAAGGGAAGGGCAGAAGAGAAGGAAGGGAAGAGTGAAAAGAAGAAAGAAGAATGAAGACCAGAAAACGGAGAGAAAGAAAGGGTAAGAAAAGAAAGCCGAGATATAGAAACAGAGAAAATCGTATGTAAGAACTAAAGAAACAGTGACTACAGCAGTCTTTGCCGGCTTGCCAGCAATTACGGGCCCCTCGAAAGGAAAATAGAGGGGACCGCAGGGACCGTGACAGACCAAGGGTCAGTATGCCGCAGACCCGAGGCACATCGTATCTATATCATTTGTCGTACATTCCCTGTTAGATTGCATACAATTCTTCATATATAGTTCTATATTAAAGGTTCTGGGAATATACAAATAGTAACCTCAGCAAGAACCCGCATTCCCGCAATGAGGGTAACCTGAAAATAGAAAAATTAAGACAATAACAGAATCAAACATTAATGTTGAGTTCGGAATAGCTAAGAGTCAAGAGCTGGAGGCTGAGAGAACGCCCAGTGTCACTCAGGAAGAAAAAATGTCAAAAATCAGTTCCGCGTCTGTGTAACAGAGGTATTTACCAGGGGGGCCACTTATCGTGTCTACCCATTACAGACATAGTAAGGCCAACCTAAATGATAACGTCTCTTGGTGGCAGGTAGAGGAAGCAGCCCACCGTAGTGAAGGGTGGGTACGGTCCCTCACGCAAAATGACATGACATTTAGTGATCTCATGAGGACTCAGTGCTCAGGTGGTGGAGGAAGCACAAGAGTCACTTCGCTGTCTCCTTCTCGGACTGCTGGTTCGGGAGGCTGTCTGTCTCCGGGTATTCTCTTGAGCCCTTCTCCTCCTCCGTCGGCTTTCCTGTGCCTGAGTTGATCCTCGTTTAGTGGACAAAAATTTCTGGAGGTTTTCAAGAGAAAGCCAGTCAGGGAGCGCAATAGAGGGTATGTCCAGAAAGGTAAATAGGTCCTCTAGTTCCTCTTTCTGCCAAAGATAGAACAGTTTAGTGCCCTTGCGGACGATCAGGTGAAACGGGTGACCCCATCTGTAACATGCCCCTACTTCTTTTATCTTGATGAGTAGAGGTCTCAGCTGACGTCTGAGGTATAAAGTGAGGTCAGATACATCCGGGTATAAACTTACTGAGGAGTCCTCAATTGTCACCTCGCCATGCGACCAGGCCGTTTTAAGTATACCCTCTTTATCCGTGTAATTATGTAGCTTACAGAGCACATCTCTGGGATTATTCGGATCTATAGGGCCGGGTCGAGATACTCTGTGCACTCTGTCTACCTTATACGTAGTTTCATGTGGCCGTCGGGTCACCTCATTAAATATAGAGAAAACAGTGTCTAATAGAGTCTCGGTTGTAACTGACTCAGGAATCCCTTTCAGTCTCACATTGCTTCTACGTTCCCTATTCTCATGATCATCAGCTTGTAAGATGAAAGCCACAGTGTGTGAATGGGACCGTATAATCTCCCTTTCTAGTGCAGCCACCCTTGCTTCCGTAGTGTCCATGAAGACCTCAGCCTTGGAGGCCTTTAATTTAAGATCCTCAATGTCCTCCTTAATCACCCCCAGGGCTCTCTCTTGTGTGGCTTCCATCCGTGCCAACATAGTATCTATTTCCTGTCTTGTTGGAAGTGCAGCAAACATGTCTTTGATCTCCTGCATGTCAGTTTGAGGAGTGCTGGGCTGTGTATGTGATGGGGCCGTCCCCGCAGTGCTGCCTGCCCTGTTTACAGCTCCTTCTCCGCCGCCATCTTCCCCCACCTCCTCCTCTATATGGCCGGGGGTTCTCACCACCTGGGGCATAGGCGGTGGGGCACGTTTACCTGCCGCTTTTGTTCCTCCCGGCATCGGAGGGCTGCTGCCCGGGCCCTGGAATCTAGGGCTCCTCTGTGGCTGTGGCTGGGGCTGGGGAGGGGACTGCTTCTGACCTGCTCCGGCCGCCATTACAGGCGCGCGCGTCTTCCCTCCCGCTCCTCCAAACATCTTGGCGATGGCTGCCTCGGGCTTCATCTTCCCCGGCTGCTGCGGGGGTGCAGACTGCTCCTCCGGTTTCCTCCTCCGTGACATCCGGCGGTTATGGTAGCGGGAATGCGGGTATTATACCTCGGGTCTGCAGAGCACACAGAAAGTGCGTCTTCACACCGCCATGCTCAGGCCACGCCCCGCCCCCTCACATTTTAACCCATTCTAGTTTGTCATCATCCCTTAATTATGTAACATACCCAATTTATTGAGTGAAAGTTTTGATATTAATAAAGGGACAGCTCCTCTGGGAATGATATGGGATGCTTCAAAAGCTTTTCTAAGGGGGCCTCTGATTAAAGAAGTAATCACTGTCAAAAGTAGATCTAAAGCATTTGAAAAAAACATTGCAATTAGAAGTAACCCAAAAGGAAGAGCGATATTTAGAATCTTGGCGATATTTAGAATCTTGGCAGACCCGCATCTTTCCTGATTGGTGGAGACAGAGAAGCAATTGACCCAACATATGATATCGAGGCAGAGGATAACCGGTCCTTTCAAAAACAAACATATTATGACTAAGGGAAAAGGAAAGGTCAGCTATTAGCAACTATAGCGGACACACAGCAAAAGGCCTCAGCGGATATTTTGAATCCAAGATTTCCATGGTTATATATACAATCTCAGGTGGCTTTTTCCAAAAATTGTTTGGGCGAGTTTTTAAACAATGTTCACCTACCCACATTGTCGGCATCAGATGTTAACATATTGGAGACCCAACTTAGTCTGGAGGAGTTGGAGGAGGCCCTTGGTTTCATGGCTAATAAATCTCCGGGACAGATGGGCTACCAGCTGAAGTGTTTAAGCAATATAATGATGTTTTGTTACCCCAGCTGCTGAAGATATATAATGTGGCAAGAGAACTGAGATATTTTCCCCCCTCAATGAATTAAGCTATCATAGGCCTTGTTCACACATATCAGCTTTTTTGACCATCTCTGCGTTTTTTTTGGGCTGTTAAAAAAAACGCAGATGCATTAACACAGGGTACAGTTGAGTGTACATGCGTTTTTCAGCTCCACTTGCGTTTTTTTCTTCCAGTCCAAAAAACGCTGCATGCAGCGTTTTTTGGGTGCTGGAAAAAATTGCAGGGGTTGTTCCCAAAAACGCATGCGTTTTTTTAACATGGGGCCCTATGGAAAACGCATGCGTTAACGCAGGACACATATAGGCACCTGCGTTAACGCATGCGTTAACGCTAGCGTTTTTAAAAGGCTCATTGAGGCACCCTGCGTTAACGCATGCGTTTTTGCCTGTGTTTTTGATGAAAAAATGACAAAGTCCAAAAAGGATTCTAATCCTTTCAGACACACAAGGGACACTTTTTGGCACTCTTAAAAAAACGCATGTGGTTTTTGGAGTGCTAAAAAAAACGCAAATTGTGTGTGAACAAGGCCAATGTCAGTTTCTATTGCTAGAAAAGGTGCTCTACCCAGGTGAGGCTACTTTATGACCATTCCCATATCCTTTATATGGTCACATGATCCAGCATTCCTGGCTGGTGATTGAACTTCATTCCTAGCCAAGCTTCCTGGAGGAGCTGACTGTTGCCAAACCGTCTGCTGCCTAAGAGAGTGTCAGCAGCAGTCAAGTTGTGTTGTTGTTTCCCTGTCTGTCTTCCTTACCTTCTTGTTGGTTGTAGTGCAGAAGTTGGGATTAGTGCTCCGGTTGGCCAACTCTCCAATGAGGGTTAACATTAGGGCCAGCGAGGGACAAGGTATCCAGCTCGGTGACTGGGAGTAAGAACCTGTATAGGGATGTTTGAGAGATCAGAGCACTACCACTAGTGACCTCAGTAGGTCTCCCTTTCCACCATGTCCCAGGAACAGGGCTCTTCTTGATGCATTTTTCCCCTTGTTTTGTAGTTTTGTGTTGTGTGCCAGACACCATTGATCCGGGTGCCACTGTCACACACCGACGTTCCCTTGTCCGTGGCATGACATAATCACCAGCCCTAACATTTTTAAGTTCCTATGGCTTACTTTTGGCTCACACCCAGGCTCGACTAGAACCCAAGATAGAGTATTAGGGTATAAAAACTTATACAGTGTTATATAATGTTGGTTTTGCCCTATTACCATGTGGATATTTTCTTATGAAATAACTTGAAGACATTATTGATGTTTTTGCTAGGATAAAAAGTTGAAAGAACTGCTTAACTGTGTAACCTAATAACCGTTTCCAAACCCAATAAATGTCTGGTTGTGAAACTAATGAAATATAAAAAATACTAAAAATAAGCAATAAAAAGGAGCAGAATTAAATCAATTACGTACATAACAATCAGAAATATAGAATAGAAAGAATAGAAATGTTGTTCCTCTTCACCATTCCTTCTCGGTAATATTTTTACACACACTCTGGAAGATTTTTTATTTTTAGGTTTTTTTATTTACATTCTTGGTTGTCCTTATTTATTTTTTTCTTGTTTGCCTAATAGTTCTTTTCATTAGATTTAGTGTTGAATGCTTGTCTAGCACTTCAAAATGAAAAGTTTCTTACCTCCAAAACAAAGCACAACTTTACTGGATTTTTTCGCTTCCTCAACTTTTCCGGCTCCTAATGCATTTCCCACTCTGACACTGCCAGCTGCACCCAAACCTACAGGAAACTGTAAAGAAAAAACAATATTATTAACATACTCTCACAATACTAACAAGATAGTGGATAAAAGTATAGAAGACTTACAGGACCACTCCTGCATCATGTGACCAAAGCTCTTTCTTGCTAGCTCACACTGTGGACCATGACTTCCTTTATTAAGGTAAGTCCATGAGAGCGTTCTTCTGAGTCTTATGTGCTTACATTGAGAAGGTGAACGTCAAGCCATACAGAGGACACTGCGATCCAGTGATTTATCGCAGTTGCATTGTGATCAGCAAGTCGTGCAATGACCTGGAGCAGCACCGGAAACGGCTGAAGAGAGTGATGGGTAAATATGTTGATGCAAGCACTTTAAGGTACCGACACATGGTACAAATTTGAAGCGATGTCGGCAGCGATTCCATGGGTTCGCGCTCGCTTCCGAAATCGCTTCCTTAGGTGTCACACGTAGAGATGTTGGAAGCAACTCAGCCACGATGTTGCAGCAGCTATCGCTCGCTGGGTTGTGCACAACTCAGCAAGCGATAGGCATCAATGTTGTGAATAGGCGACATTGCTTACAACATTGTTATCGCCGTGTCACACTGAACGATGTTAGCAGATCGCTAGATTAACATCCCCAGGTTTACCAACATGTTGGTAAACCTGTCAACTGCGATCCAGCGATTTATCGCAGTTGCATTGTGCTGTTACACGGCACAACGCACTTGCAATGCCGCTGCAACACGGCTGAAGCCGGGACTTTTCGGCGATGTTGCACGCAACATCGCCCCATGTGACGGTATCTTTATACACACTACTGAATGGTAACAGAGCAATCAATTGAAAATAATGCCAAAGTGTTCCTTTAATCATGTAAAATATTTAAAATGGGTACCAACTGCAAACATTATGCATATAGACCTTAATATCAGGATTATGAAGCCATTCTGGCAATGATTTCCAATATAAGTAATTCAACCTGATGTGATCTAAGATCCAATAAAATGCAGTTTGTATTGTGAAGTGAGATCCAATTTATGGTACCGTCACACGGTACAACTTTGAAGCGATGTTGGCAGCAATTCTGCGGGTGCACGCTCGCTTCCGACATCGCTTCCTTAGGTGTCACATCCAGAGATGTTGGAAATGATGCAGCCACGATGTTGAGCACAACCCAGCGAGTGATACGCATCAATGTTGTGAATAAGCGACATTGCTTACAACATTGTTATCGCTGTGTTAAACGGGGCAATGTTAGCAGATCACTGGATCAACATCGCCAGGTTTACCAACATGTTGATAAACCTGTCAAGTGCGATCCAGCGATTTATCGCAGTTGCACAACGCACTTGCGATGTCGCTGCAACATGGCTGAACCCGGGACTTTTCGGCGATGTTGCACGCAACATCACCCCGTTTGACGGTACCTTAAAGGGTACAATCATTGAAATAACCAATGCTTGGGTTAGGGGATGGTTTATTAAAGATTAAACTTCATTTATTAGAATTTTACCCTTTATAAACTGAAACAATGTATGAACAAGGCTATATTATACCTTGTTTAAAGTGAACCTGTCACCTGTTTTGGGTGTTATAAACTATGCCCACCACCTTTAACATATTGTAATTGGGGATCCAGTAACCCCTTTATATCCCCGGACCTGCTCCTGTATACCTCATAAATCAACAATTAAATTGTCCCGCATAGTATGCAAATGAGTTCTTAAGGGTCTGATGGGGTGCAGTACACTTCAATCAGAGCCACCCCACTGCATGCCAATCATTCACACATCCTACACCAGCGCAGTGGCTAGTGTTACTGTGCTCTATTAAAGCCGCACAGTGCCCTAAGGCTCGTGAGATTCCACTGCGCAGGCGCGAGACTTCAGGCACTGTGCGGTTTCAATAGAGCACAGTGACCCTTACCACTGCACAGACGCAAGACACGTGAATGATTTTGTATGTCATTTACATACATACACAGGAGGGGCAGTGGTTTTAATGGACTGGGGTGGGTTTTCCAGGCAGCAGGGTGGCTCTGACAGAAGTGTACTGCACCCCATCAGACCCTTAAGATCTCATTTACATACAGTGTGGGACCCATTAAAAGTTGATTTATGAGGTACACAGGGGCAAGTCTGGGGATACAAAGGGGCTACAGGAACCCCAATTACAGTATGTTAAAGGTGGTGGGCAGTTTATAAGGCCCAAAACAGGTGACTGGTTCACTTTAAGGGTACCTTTACACGCGGCAACTTTTCTAGGAATTTTACTACTGGTTGCAGTGAAATCATGGACACATTGTTCTATCTTGTTGCTGTGTACAACTGTAACAATGTGTCCATGATTTCACTGCAACCAGTAAGTTGCCAGTAAAATTCCTAGAAAAGTTGCCGCTGTAAAGGTACCTTAAGAGGTGTTCAAAAACCATAAGTTTTTCAAGTGAAAAATGCTTCAGTAAATGTTCCTCTTTTGGGGAGTTTTTGGAAGTGTTTTTATTTTCCTGAAGCAACTTGACGATGTTTTGGAAAGTTTAATAAGTATTCTTTATGTTCATGAATCATTTTTAGCATTCTTTTGATTGGTCAATGCTTAGTTTGGAGAAGATTCCATTATGATCCCCTCGAATAAGTCACATACACTTTCTTTTTTTCTGAACCTCTTAAAAAAAACACTGAAAAAAAATCCTCATATGAATAACAAAGCAGATTTGTCATAAAAATGAATAGAAAGATATTTATGAGTGTTTTTAAGCATTTTTAGGAGGATATTAGGGCATGTTTACATTATTTTTTTGCTACGTTTTGCATGCTTTTTCATTTTTTTTTTTATGCAAATTCAAAGCTGATTTTTGCAAAACCAGCAAAAGCTATGAGATGTTAGAGATGTCATGTACGCACACACTTGTTTTGTTTTTTTAACCTGACTAAAATGGAAATCTGCTGCATTTTTAAAAGAACAAATCCTTAAATGAAAATTTTCTGAACTAATATCCTGCTGTAGATAAATAAAAAACAAGTGTAGTTAAATAACATAAGGTACTTAGTAAACATTTTGATCAAAAAAAGCATAAAGTCATCCCACCGCAACTAAATGTACCTCAGTTGCCCAATCCAGAGGCTGTGGGTTACTTGGAATCGGGATAACAGTTCTGCCAGGGGAGCCAAAGGGGTCGAGACCCGACTTCCGTGACACTGGGACAGTCGGTATACTGTCTGGCTGAGGGTCAGGTTCTGGGATGTATTGAATGAGAATAAAGTTTATAGGAGGAATGTTCGTGACGCCACCTACGGTTCTCGGTCAGCATAGACCGACGCTGCGAGTCAGTCCTCCGAGGTTGTTGGAATGGCAGCCTGTGCTGGGTCTCCATGTCTCGTTTACTGTGGCAGTCGGCGGTTCCGCAGGCGGGGAATAACATTCTCACACAGAGATGGAATTCTGCAATCGGTTTACTCACTTCAGTTGCAATTGGCCACTAGAAGCTTCTCTCTACCAGTCTGGCCTGTCCACAAGGAATTGGCATAGTTTGCCCAGGACCCCTTTGTGTGCCTCTCCGTTCTCTGGTCACTCTCCCAGTGCTACCTCTTTTGACTTTCCTGTCAGCGCCTCCGCACGCAGTGCCCCGATCTAGCAGACACGGGTCCTCTTGGATGACTGGTACCTGTCTCCTGACCCTAGTTCAGCTGCCTTCTCAGCAGATGCGTCGGGTTGTGGCCACCACCTTTGTAGACTGCGTGGCCTCCGGTTCGATGGTTCGGGATTACAGTGTCCGTGCCACGCTCAGTGTCGGTTCTCTGGTTCTTGACAAAACCCTCCGTCTGACTATCTTAGTCCCGGATCTGGGTGCCCAGGCTGTTCTCACGCCACCTGTGCCCTGGGGTTCTCTCTGTTCTTGCCTGTACACTTGGCTTCAGCTGCTCCTCACTCACGAACTCACCAACTAACTTCCCACCATCTGTTCTTCCCATGTCCCCCTTTTTGACTGGGCCCTCCCCCCGGATTTGCCCATGCTCCCCTAGGTCCTAGGGTGTATGGATGTGTTTGGTGGAGGCCTAGGTTCACCATCCCATTTTCTTTACAACTGAGACACCACACCCGTTTAGTGAGTGCAGTACCCCTTTGTGGCGACCAGACTGGTGGGCACTACATACCCATAGATGACAGCACTGGGAGTGGAGAGTGCCTGGTTCCGTTAATGGACACACAGACATAAATGGCATGCCCAGCTCAAAGAAGGGGGGCATACCCTATACTTGTATTAAATACAAGAGACTTAGCAAAACAAAAAAATTAAGCCAGGGCATGAGCTGGTATACATGCAAACCATAAGACCATGTTCACACTGGCCATTAAACAGACAAATCTTAAGATAAAAATTATATGAACAAATAAACTGCTGTAAATAAATACCGTAAGTAAAACGCAAGTGCATATAAATAACATAGGGTACTTAGTAAACATGTTTTTGATTACAAAAAAAGCAAGGGCTGTGTGTCCTTTTATGGAATCCAGGCACACGCTACTCTTATACATATTAAGGTCTGTTCTGACATATTGTAAGGTTTTAATATTAGGGAGAGTTAAGCACTGTCCCATTATGGGTACAACTAGTTGTGGTGGGATGGCTTTACACTTTGGTTTATTAAAAATAATATTTACTAAATATCCTATGTTATATAATTTCTTAGTGATGGAGACAATTTTCACCTGAAGGCTGGAAACACACTGTCCATGTGATATTCGAGTGACTCGCGTAGCTGTGTGGGACCTAAACTTAGTGCTGGGTGCCCTACAAGAGCCCGCAGTCAAACCACTGCAAGAAGTACCCCTAAGACACCTCTCATGGAAAGTCACCTTCTTAGTCGCAATCACATCAATCAGGTGCGTGTCAGAACTAGCTGCCCTATCCTGCCACCCCCCTCTTATCCTTTCACAAGGATAAAGTAGTTTTCCATCCGTCACCGTCCTTCTTGTCCCAAGTAGTGTCCCACTTTCACGTCAATGAGGACATTGTTCTACCATTATTCTGCCCATCTCCTGTACACCGCTTCGAAAGGCAGCTTCATACCCTTTACCTTGTAAGGGCCCTCGGACGCTACAACTCCCGAACAACCACATTTCATAAAACAGAAACGCTGTTCATCATTCCCAAGGAAAGTAAGAAAGGGATGGCTGCTTCTAAGTCCACGTTGGCATGGTGGATCCGCTCAACAATCCAAGAGTCCTACCGCGTCAAAAGCATGCCAATCCCACCAGGGATCAAGGCTCACTCAACTCGATCAGTGGACGCCTCATGGGCCATTCGCCACCAGGTCACGGCAATGCAGGTTTACAAGGCCGCAACCTGGTCCAGTCTACACACCTTCACCAAACATTACAACATCCACACCCAGGCCTCTGCAGATGCAAGCCTAGGTAGGAGAATTTTGCAAGCGGTAGTCGCACATCTGTAAGCTGCTGGTGCATGATGCTCAGACCACTACGCAGCTAATTTCGACCCAAGCACTGCTTTAGGACGTCCCATGGTTATTAACCCTGAACGACCCTAGAAACACAAGCAGCTGATGCTCCTGTCCTGACAGGGAAAGGTCGTTCAGGGTTAATGATTCGGCACTCATCCGAGTGACTCGTATATCACATGGATAGTGTGTTTCCAACCTAAGGGTATGTTCACACGCTAAGTTTATGCTGCAGATTTTGGACTTCCACAATCTGCACCTACTGGCAGGAAAACGCACCAAAATCATCTTTGTCCTCATGGAGCACTTTTGGTGCGTTTTTGGTGCGAATTTGATGTGGTGCATTATGACTGTTTAAATAAAGCTTAGTTACCTTGGCTAAAAAAAATTATGTCATATCCTGCTCAACCTCTGTTCAACACTGTCAGTTCCCTTAGATTTGAAAGCAAATTAGGCACAAAATAAGCAACACAGTGCGAACACTGCTGCATATTTGCTGCTTATTTTGCGTTAACATGAGGGTCTATGGATGAAAAACATATAAAATCCACAGCAAGAATTGACATGCTGCAGATTTTTCCACAATAAAATATGCAGCAGATACAGTCAGCCGTGCAGTGTCCCCAGCCCCTCCTCACCCCCCTCTGCACAGTTCAGTGTCTCAGTACACCACTTCTTCCCCTCTCCCTGCAGTACCTGTCTCAGCACTGCTCTTCTTACCCTCTCCCTACAGTGTGCTGCTCATCTGTCCCCCTGTGTGATGTGTACAATGATCAGCGATACCATAGACTTGGCGGTGCAGGATGCCAAGCACTGCCCACAAGTGGTTCATGACATGTGGGAGGTGCTTAGGTCCTCCAGCACCACCGCTCTCTCCCACGCCCGGTATACTGACTTTTCAGTGCACTCCGCACACAGGGGGGGAGGCTGGCTTCACACCATGGCAAGATCTGATCCGGTGCTGTCAGGGATGAACCTGACAGCCCCGGACCGGATCAGCACACAGAACCAGAGGGCAAATATGCACTCTGGTCCGGTGTGCAGCCGGACGCAGCTGCCTCTGCTGATGATTCAGGACCGCAGCTCGCAGGGACCTAGCCGTGGTCCTGAAATAACAGCGGCGTGCAGCCGCAGGTGTCCGGTTCCCAGATCCTCCCGGACCGGGGCAATCCGACCCCATAGGCTCCCATGTTAGGGAGTGCCGGATTGCGCCAGATCCAGGAGAATCTGCGAGAATCCAGGAGGATCCGATTTGGGGAGCTTTTTCTCCCCGGACACAAAAATGGTGCATGCTCCGATTTTGTGTCTGGGAGAAAAATCTGATTCCTTCTGAATTCTCCTGGACATCCAAAAACCGGATGCTAAAATATATTCATCCTGCGTATTCCGGCCCCATAGGGTTACTATGGGGCCGAAATCGCATCTGGGGGTGTCTGGTTCACTTTGGACACCCCCAGATCAAAAAAAACCTGGTGTGAAGCTAGCCTAAGATGGAGAGTAGTGAGGTGGGGCTGGGTACACTGCACAGTGGGAAGGGGTGTGAGGAAGGGCTGGGGACACTTGTGAAGTAATTGACAGCCCCGACTCTGAAACCAGCGTCACAGTGACGCCTGGTTTCAGGGAGGGGCTGAGAAAGTGCATCGGGCATGTCTGATGCTTTGTCTGAGGATCCCAGGGTGCACTGGGGCACTCACTCTGTACATCATCAAGAAGGAGATAAAAAAAAAACAAAGCAACAGCTGTTAGTAGAGGGAGAGAACCGTAGGGAATTAATAAAGGAAGTATATTAGAAAATAGCTTAGATTACAAGCATAAAATTACTGGTCTCGGACTGACCCTTTAATCACCTGACCAAATATTGCAATTCAGACCAGTGTCATTTTATGAGGTTATATCTCTGGAGTGCTTAAGCAGACATATTGGGCTTCATGTTAGCGGTAAATTTAAAACAATATCTTTTTGGGTTCATGTGTGAAAAAAATCGGAATTTTGGCAAAAATTTGGAAAATGTTGCAATTTTCAACTTTTTAATTTTTATTCTGTTAAACCAGTGAGTTATGTCACACAAAATAGTTAATAAATAACATTTCCCACATGTATTCTTTACATCATCACAATTTTTGAACAAATTTTTTTGTTAGGATGTTGAAGGGTTCAAAGATTTTCAGCAGTTTTTCATTTTTTCCTCATAATTTACAAAACCAATTTTTTAGGGACCACATTACTTTGAGGGGCCTATGTGACAAAATACCCAAAAGTAACACCATTCTAAAAACTGCACCCCACAGACTGCGCAAAACCACATTCAAGTTTATTAACCTCTCAGCTGCTTCACAGGAATGAATGCAAAGTGGAATGAAAAAGGAAATAAAGTCAAATTTTACCTAAAAATGTAACTTTAGCCTCAATTTATTCACTTTTACAAGGGATAGCACAACAAATTGGATAGCAAAATGTGTTACCCAGATTCTTCTGAGTGCTCTGATGTGATCAGAAACCTCTGTTTGGACAAATAGTCGGGCTCAGAAGGAAAGGAGCGCTATTTGAATTTTGGAAAGCAAATTTGGCTAAAATAGTTGGTGGGCACCATGTTGCATTGCAGGATCCCTAAGGTACCTAAACAGCAGAAATCCCCCA
This sequence comes from Allobates femoralis, assembly GCA_033576535.1. Lineage (NCBI taxonomy): Eukaryota > Metazoa > Chordata > Amphibia > Anura > Aromobatidae > Allobates > Allobates femoralis. The sequence continues at coordinate 426,241,965 of JARQOC010000002.1, read as the reverse complement.
CAAGTCACCCCTTAAGGATTATATCTAGGGGTATAGTGAGCATTTTGAAGCCACAGGTACTTCACAGAATTTGATAACAATAGGTCGTCGTATTGAAAATTTTCTCTTTTTTCACAAAAGTGCTGCTTTAGCACCAAATTTTTAACTTTTAAGGTACCGTCACACGCGGCAATATTGCTAGGCAATTTCACTGGCAATTTGCTGCTTGCAGTGAAATCATGGACACATTGTTCCATTTGTACACAGCAACAAAATAGAGCAATGTGTCCATGATTTCACTGCAGCCAGCAAATTGACAGTGAAATTGCCTAGCAATATTGCCGCGTTTGACGGTACCTTTACACTTTTACAAGAAGTTTATGTGGCACCCCTGTGGTTCAGTCACCACTATTGTATTGCACCTATCCAACAGGGGTGGCATCATGCTCACAGGTAAGAAAAGGAAAGCTTTGCTGAGACCCCCAACACACACCCAACACTATTCAAACTCCAGGCCAGGGACATGCTGGGCGGAAGAGACTACATTCAGGGCAGTCCCCATCTACTGGCTGGAGGGAGGAGTTAGGTTAGGGGTGGGAGGCAAAAGTAGAGGAGTGAGTTCTAGTGAAGTCAGGAGCTGGGAAAGAGCAGGACACGCATGGGGTCAGCAGTGAATACCAGGCCTGAGGGCCTGAATCTGCAGCCGGCTGTCCGGGAACTACATGTGCAGGGGTACCAGCCCCAATTCGGTCTGGATATCTTCAGAACCAGCCGAGAAACCGGAGGTCACTGGGCTGCATGTACAGTGACTACCAAGGTGGACTCTTCCAAGCCTAAGGAACTGTATAGGGTCAAGAGGACTTGCAAAGCAGTCGCTCAGAGGACCTGTAGTCACCTGCCTTCTGGGACTTGTAACCACAGGGACACTAGGAGGACAAGGAGTAGCAGTGTCATTGAGAGCAAGGGCAGCAAGGAAGGCCATATTCCATTTGTCTCAGTAGAGTGGACCCGGACTACTTGTGAGCTGGCCAGGCTGCACCCTCTGGTTGAATACATTACCCCAGCTGGGTTGTGTCTGCACTGAGCTCAAGTAAAGGTAAGAACTGCAAGAATCCTGTGTCTGTCTACTCTTTCCTGTGCCTCTCTGCACCCTGCACCTTCAACTACTACTACCACCTCCATCACTACTTCACCAACACTACACCCCAGGGCCCGCTCCATCTGAGGCATATGCTCCAACTAGCTGTTTTATATCTATCCCCTGGGAACTACCATATGCAGTGATGGTCATCCCTGACCAGAAACCTCAGATGGCATTATGACAACCTTTTCCCCTTTAACCCATTACCTACCAATGTCCTTTTTTTGGAACGCCTAATCTTTTGCTTCTAGCAACTAAGATTTTATAATTAGGTCCAATTGTGGCGCCCCTGTGACCAGGGTGGCCACATAGGGAACTGCAGCCAGGCAGAAAGGTAGACAGTTTGCACACCAAACACCCTCACAGAACACTACACAGCACTAGAGGCAGCACCAAACCCGGAGCCCGGAACTCTAGGCGGGCAAGGGGTGGTGAGTTTAGAGGAAAGTGGGTGGGAACGAATGTAGATCAGGTGACAGAGAGCACAAATAGAGGAGGAAGAGGGGGAAGGAGTTAGTAGGCCAAGGGTGCTGAACAGAAAAGACCCAGAGTAGGCCAAGGGTGCTGAACAGAAAAGGCCCAGAGTGAGCTGAGCAGCCAAGACACAGTGAGCCGAGCTGAAAAGACACCAAGCAGAGAGTGACACACATCCCAGGGGGGTTGGGCTTGATGGAGACACAGAATCCACAGAGTCACAGAAACCTTGGAGAGAAAGCTTGTCCATAGCCGGCATCTCAGGGGAGTGTGATGAAAGAGACCGGACCAGCAGTACTGGGTCCGAAGAACACGGCAGCACTGACTAACTGGTGGAGAAGTTTTCCATGATTTGTGCTGGAGTCACACGGGCTAGATGGAGTCTGGTAACGCCTTGCAAGAAAGCGTTACTGCAGACTAGGCACATGTGGAGCCCCAAGGGACGTGGGGTACTGGGTACCGGACCGGTCTGCGTCGGGGATGTCACTGGTGGCTTGGTCCGGACCGTGTCTCTGGCTCAGCACAATATTATTTACAAGGGAGATTGTCACGGGTGACGCCACCCACTTGGTGCGGCCAGTGATGGGGCCGCGGCTGCTGCAGAACCTCCGGGGGTGATGGAATGGCAGCGGGGATGGTATAGTTCCAGTGGGGAGAACTGTATCCCCCAGGGCAGTAAGGGTTAAGTCTCTGGTGCAGGTTGTAACACACTTACTTTGCAGGCTGCAGGGATCGCTTCTCCTGGCTGGAGCTGACAAGCTGGAGCTGTGGCTCTGCAGGTTGAGGTCTTTCTGGTGCACGCCTGTATGGGAGGAATGGTCTGCAGATGGAAGCAGGCAAGAGAGGCAATGCAGGGTTCCCAAAGCTTTACTCGTTGTTTCAGTCAGCTTACAAGTTATTGGCAGTTGTTACACAGTTCTCAACACACGGTTGCTTTCTACTCCCTTTCCGGGTTCCCTTCTCCCCTGCAGGCAGGCTCCTCTCTCCTTGTGACCCCTCACACAGTCTCTAAGTGTCCTTTCCGGGCTATTACTCTCTCCGTCTTACACGGGTGTGTGTGAACGCTGGACAGTATGGCGGTGACTCGGGCTTCTGTGAGTCCTAGTGCGTCACTTAGCTGCCTTTCCTTTGGGTTAGGAACTCCAGCCTGAAACTGGGGCTCCCCGTCGGTGAATCTGGGGATACCGGGTGAATCGTCGGTCCCCTTCAGAGCCGACACTCTGCTCTAGCCCAGCCTCCAACAGTCCTCTAGCACGAGGCTCTGCCAGGCTCCTTCCTCTGTGTTCCTTCGGTATACTAGGAGGGCTTCTCCACCTGCCGTCAGTAGCTTCAGCTGCGGTCTAGGGCACGGGTTGCACCGTCCCTTCTCTTTCCTTTACACTCCCAGTGGTTTCAGCGTCGGACGGGCTTTCCCCCCCATCTGGCTCACACTGGCTCAGTACGGGTCTGCACTCCTCGGCTTAGGCTCTGCCAGGACGTGTAATCTCTCTGTCTTTTCAGCTCGGCACCCTGGGCCTACTAACTTCCTTCACTCCTCCCCCTCTCTATATACTGTCAGTCACCTGACCTCTGGTGTGCCCAACCCACTCCTCATCCACCACCCCTCTGGTCTCATATAGTGTCTAACCTCAGGGCTGGATGTAACCCCTTCTATGCGTGGGTATGTGGGCTGTGAGGGTGTTAGTGTTTAACTATTGTCCTACCTGCCTGGCTGCAGTTCCCTTTTGTGGCCTCCTGGACGCAGGGGCGCCACACACACACCAGAGTGTCGTCTCTGAGGGGAACAGAGATTCTATACCGGCTTCCCAGATTAACCGACGGTGATTTAAGTCCAGGTTGAAGTTCCCACAACAAGGGTAGGAAGCACAGCAGCAATCACGAAGACCCACAAGGGTCCGAGTTGCCGCTATACAACCCGGGGAGACAAGAAAGAGAGAGAAACCACAACCTGTAAGGACTTAGAAGGAGTGAGGGGTCCCAGAGGGACAGCCTGGCTGCAGTGGGTTCAGTGTTACCGGAGTGAATTAACTGTGACTTGTATTAAGAACTGCTGTGAATTGTTTGTGAAGAAGCTGACAAGTAAATCTGGAGAACCCTGCCTGAGTGTCCGTGTTTGAATCCAGGTACCCTGAACTGTTCAAAATACCTTTTATCCTGTCAGGAGCAGCCCGACCCGCGGCGGGCTCATCCATCTGGCTGCAGCCCATCCATCCTCCTGGCAGAGCAGCGCTGCAGCGGTGGTCCCATCATTGACCACAACCCGTGGGTGGTGTCACGACAACCATTATCCACTGTATATATCCCATTTTACTTGTGTGAACCCGGGACACGGTCCGGACCAGGACCTCCGTGACATCCCCAGCAGTACCCCTGTCCGGTACCGAGTACCCCGTCCCAGTGGGCTCCACACAATTTTTTGTGCTGTGTTTGTAAAATGAACGTTTTCAAAACAGGAAATCATGTCATTGTCATCTTTACTTGAATATTCTTCCACCCAGAGAGCTTTCATAAACCAATTTTCGAAAAGGAAAATTGCTAATTTGGCAAGTAATGGGTTAAATTCCCCTTTTTCAATGACTGGTCATGACCACGACTTCCAGGGAAGGCCACTGTGACATCCCCTGAACTGTTGAGCCCTGGAGAGTCAGGTACTCTGGCCCCATAACCACTGCATTTATGCCAAAAAAGTGGATACCACACTTTGCTACCCACTTTATTATGAGCACAACAATACCCCACATGTAGACAAAAAATTATGTTTGGACAAATGGGAGGGCTCAGAAGGGAAGGGGCAATATTTGAATTTTTGAAAAGCTGAAATAGTTTGTGGGCATCATGTCACATTTGCAGGGCCCCTATGATGCCTAAACAAAAGACATTCCCCACAAATGACCCCATTTTGGAAACTAGACCCCTCAATGATTTTATAGAGGAGTATAATGAGCATTTTTAAACACACAGGTATGTCACTGAATTTGATAACAATATTGAAAATGTTCTTTTTACACATTACATTTCTCACTTTTAGAGTATGTGCACATGATCCATAGACACTGCATTCTGGACACATTGTCTCCTCTCCTCAAGGGACGCCGGGGATCTCCACGGGTGAACACAGCAGCCCATGCCCACGCTCTGTGTTCGGGGCACAGACGGTGGCTTTTCCCTGCATTCACCCGCCCAGATTGTCTCTGACTCCGCAGTGCTAGATTGACATGCTGCAGACAAGCGGCGGTACGGGAAGCTGCCCCATAGATCAGTTTATGCTGCAGAGGAAACAAGCACACTGCTCACTGGGCTTCTATAAATCCCATCCACTCTGCTTGTACTGTAGAAAGCAGCAATTTGGACGTAGTGATAACACGCTGCATCCAAACCACTGCAAATACTGATTGTGTGGACATGCCTTTAGGGTTCTATTACATCTGCATATAAAATCTGCAAGTGCAATGCGAAGACACATCGCAATACACTCACACCAATAGGTCAGACCATTTCTGCTCCTTTTTCCTGTTCAAAATTTGGCGTGTGGGGCAATCACAGCATGCTGCGAGTGGCTGCGTAACTCGGCAATGCATGTCAATGGATGCAAGAAAACGTGCGGCACATGGTACGCACACACAATAGGTTTTTTACATAATCTTTTACATGCTCTAAAAAACTAAGATAGCTAGATATCTAAAAGGGTTGAGAATGCGCAAATAGGGTCTTATCCTTTATAGACAGATGTAAAATAGTAATATTAGAATTGCTCACCTGGTGTGGTTGTGTAGCACACAACCAGCGTAATCGCTCAAAAGATGCAGCTGCAGGGACTGTACTTCCACAGAATGCGGTTCTTTAATCACAAGTTTTTCGGACGAAGTACCTTAATGTCCGCTCTGCTGTCAGGAAGATATAGACACACCCTGAGGAAGGAGCTTGGTATGTGGCTCTGAAACGCGTCGGAAATTAAATCTATATCACCAGTACCCAGACGTCCAGTGTCGTTGGTGTGTCTATATCTTCCTGGCAGCAGCGCGGACACAAAGGTACTTCGTCCGAAAAACTTAAGACAGCTAGATAGATACACAGATGTCAAATAGCTATATAATGTCCCACCCCCACCATGTTGTAAGCTTTCACAATTTATTGCTTTTCATGTGGCACTGAAGGGTGTTTATCCTTTTATTTAGCCCCCAAATATAAAAAAAAAAATGACATGGGGTCGACGGCTGGAGTCTGCAGACCACAGCTGACAGCTTTACCTTGGCTGGTAATCCAAAACCGAGTTCACCCCAGCTATTTTTTCCAATTATTTACAAATAAATAATTTGAGAAAATAATTATATGGACCCCCCTCTTATGGAAAACCAGCCAAGGTAAAGCCAACATCTGGGGTCTGGTATTTTCAGGGTGGGAAGGACCATGATTATTGGCCTTCCCCACCCTAAAAATAGCAGGCTGTAGCCACCACAGAACTGTCGCCTCCATAAAATGTGCCAAACCTGGCACTGAACCTGGCTCTTCCCACTGCCCTGGTGCTGGTGGCAGTCAGAGTAATGGTATTTGGGGTAGATGCCAGCTGGATAATGTTTGCAGGCATCAAGCCCAGACGTTAGTAAATTGTCAAGGAGTCAATCAGATACTGGCATTACTAATCAAATCTGTAATGACACAAACACACACAAAAAATTATTTGAAAACACAAACCCTCTTTCCCCAATGTATTGAAGAAAAAAAAAATTCTCTGTAGTCCAGTGGGAGGTCCATCACTGAAATCTTAGTCTTACAGCATATGAGGGCATACCCCATATGCTATAAGACAAGGGTCCCTGCCAGGAGAATGACAGGTCACTATCCTCGGGTCACACAGGGATTAACTGTGATTTTATGATGGTCACCAAAGCAGGAACTGGAGATCACCATGGAATCACAATTAATTGGAGGATCATGACCTGTCATAAACTCAGGGAGTTCATGTCATGTCATTCCTCTGGCAGGGCAGAGCAGTCTCTGCTCTGCGCAGGTCCCGGGACCATCTTTCCGGAAGAAGACGTGTGGCCCGTACAGGAGGAGAAGAGCTGGGGACAGATCAGAGGACTGGAGGTAGCAGGGAGTCAGACCGGGGTGTGTGGAGCAGACTGGGTGGACTTTAGCGGTACCTGAGGGTTCAGAGGAACAAGGTAAGTATATTTCTCTGCCATCTGACATGTTTGATCATGTCAAATGGCAGAGAAATAATTTTTTACTGGCAATGTCAGTTTCATTCATGTTTTTGCCAGTATACTGTGCAAGTATATGATCGGTTCTGGTAAAAAGAAGGCCTAATTCATAATCTCTAGGATCTCAGTTACCCCCGGTAGCTGTAATCCCGGAGATTTTCTGACACTGGAGAGGGGGCTAGAGGGCTTTTTTATCGCTGATCGATGCGGACTGGCCGGGACCGTTTTTCAATTGTTGGTCTGCAGCTGTTACACATGCATCGGCATGTGTGACAGGGGCAATGACCAGCGACACCCAGTGTGCGCCCGAAACCCTGACCGATCCCAGCGACCGTCGGGTGTCGGCGCATCGCTGGTTGATCGCTGGTGAGATCTGCTTGTATGGCATCTCATCAGCGATCACATAGCGATGTTCCAACGACCCCAATCGGCCCCTGCGACACAACTGTGGGGGGCCAATGGGTTATTACTCTGACAGCCATGGTGCCTTCAAAACTACAACTTGCTGAGCAAACTAACGATCCCTCACATGTCTATATTGGCAGATAAAAAATGTAGCTTTTGAAAAAAGGCAAGGCAAAAACAAGAGTGCAAAATCAAAAAATTCTGTGGTCCGAAAAGGATTAAGATACCCTTTATAACCGTCTGCCTATATCAGCTCAATGTAACATGGCAATTATAGCTTTCTATACTCTTCCTATAGTATATGCAGCACGGTGGCTTAAGTGGTTAGCACTGCAGCCCTTGCAGCACTGGGGTCTTGAGGTCCTGCTTTCAATTCCCATCAAGGACACTCAGGACAACATCTGCAATGAGCTTGTATGTTCTCCCCGTGTTTGCGTGGGTTTCCTCCAGGCTCTCCACTTTCCTCCCACATTGTAAAGACATACTGTAGTATATTTAGATTGTGAGCTCCAAGAGAAGACAGCATTACTCATGTATGTAAAGTGCTATGGAATTAATAGCACTATATAAATGAATAAATATTATTATTAGTACAACAGGAATAGTGTCCATAAAACAATATGTTTCTTTCTGTAGGCCCAGGAAATGTTTCACTGTGAGTACATTTTGATATTCTGTACTTGGTTATGGGTTATCTCCAGTTCATAAATAGAGAAATTCTAGTAACAAATTACATTATATTATGTAAAAGTAATTTAAAATTGAATATCAAATGATGACTAACTTACCATTACGGCCACTGTTATCAGCTGCATCATTGCAGCCTGACCTCCGAGTTGTACCACATTGATAAGTCCTAAAATGAAACATACAGTATTTACTTTATGGTGGTGAACATTACCAATACATTTTCTTATCCAAAATGTAATTAACTGGGAAATCCCTGGTCTTCTTCAATTCTGAGGAAAAAATTATGGAATCATGAAAAACAAACACACAAAAGAACACTCCAATATATCATCAGTATTTTGTTGCACCACCTCTTGCTTTAATAACAGCTTGCAGTCCCTGAGACATGGACTTAATGAGTGACAAACAGTACTCATCATCAATCTGGCTCCAACTTTCTCTGATTGCTGTTGCCAGATCAGCTTTGCAGGTTGGAGCCTTGTCATGGACCATTTTCTTCAACTTCCATCAAAGATTTTCAATTGGATTGAGATCCGGACTATTTGCAGGCCATGACATTGACCTTATGTGTCTTCTTTCAAGGAATGTTTTCAGTTTTTGCTCTGTGGCAGGATGTATTATCATCTTGATAAATGATTTCATCATCCCCAAACCTCCTTTCAATTGATGGGATAAGTAAACTGTCGAAAATATCGATGTAAACTTGGGCATTTATTGAAGATGTAATGACAGCCATCTCCCTAGTGCCTTTACTTGACATGCAGCCCCATATCATCAATGACTGTGGAAATTTGCATGTTCTCTTCATGCAGTCAACGTTTTAAATCTCACTAGAATTGCACCAAACAAAAGTTCCAGCATTATCACCTTGCCCAATGCAGATTCGCGATTCATCACTGAATATGACTTTCATGCAGTCATCCACAGTCCACGATTGCAATTCCTTTGTCCATTGTAACCTTGTTTTTTCTGTTTAGGTGTTAGTGATGGCTTATTTTTAGCTTTTCTGTATGTAAATCCCATTTCCTTTAGGCGGTTTCTTACAGTTTGGTCACAGACATTGACTCCAGTTTCCTCCCATTCGTTCATCATTTGTTTTGTTCTGCATTTCCTGTTTTGGAGACATATTGCTTTAAGGTTCCGATCTTGACGCTTTGATGTCTTCCTTGGTCTACCAGTATGTTTCCCTTTAACAACCTTCCCATTTTGTTTGTATTTCGACCAGATTTTAGACACAGCTGACTGTGAACAACCAACATCTTTTGCAACATTGCGTGATGAACTCTTTTAAGAGTTTATAATAATATTTATTCATTTATATAGCACTATTAATTCCATAGCACTTTACATACATCAGTAATGCTGTCCCTATTGAGGCTCACAATCTAAACATCCTATCAGTATGTCTTTGCAATGTGGGAGGAAAACGGAGTACCAGGAGGAAACCCACACAAACACAGGGAGAACATACAAACTCCTTGCAGATGTTGTCCTTTGTGGCATTTGAACCCAGGACCTTGGGACCTTAGTGCTGCAAGGGCTGCAGTGCTCACCACTTGAGCCACTGTACCACCGTACCGCTGTGCCGCCCACAGTTTGATTATCCTCTCCTTTTTTTCAAGTGACATCTCTTGTGTTGGAGCCATGATTCATGTCAGTCCAGTTGGTGCAACAGCTCCCAAGGTGTGATCACTCCTTTTTAGCTGCAGACTAACGAGCAGATCTTATTTGATGCAGGTGTTAGTTTTGGGAATTCCATAATTTTTACATCAGAATTGGTTGATTCCATAATTTATTCCCTCTGCTTGATCTGAAAAAAGGTACCCTACCACAATTTTTATCTTGATGTCTTTTAGTGTTTCTTAAAGCCATAAAGTTGCCATTTGAAATTACTTTAGTTTTGTGCCATGTCTGTGATCTGCTTTTTTCTACAAAATTAGACAATTGAATGAACATCCTCCGAGCCAAGTGATTCCATAATTTTTGCCAGGGGTTGTAGATACTTGCCTTGCCTGTTTTGAATGTTAGACTGGATATTTATCAGGTGGCCCATAGCAACCAATCACAGCTCAGCTTCAGATTGGTTGCTCTAGGCAACAAAGGACATTTAAGGTATGACAGCTTATGCATGTCTGTGAAACAGTCAGGAAAGCTTGCCAAAGGCAAGGACTTCTGGAAAATGGCACACACAAGCCCCAAATCGACTAAAACACCTCTTTCATGTTCTTCTAACAACCTGCCACACACAGCCCCCTGTATACAGCAGGAGGCAGCACACATCCACCAGTATACAGCAGGAACCCACACAGAGCCCCCAGTAAATAGCAGGATTCAACCCCTGTATACAGCAGAACATCACACACAGCACCTTCTATACAGTAGGAGGCCCTACACTGCCCTCAATATACAGCAGGATGCCACACTACCCCCAATATACAGCAGGAGACAGCACACAGCACCCAGTATACAGCAGGAGGCCGTACAAAGACAGTCCCCAGTATATATAGTAGGCCACACACAGCCCCAGTATACAGCAGGATGCTACAAACAGCTCCCAGTATTCAGCAGGAGGTTGCACAAAGCCCTCAATATACAAAGCACCCTGTATACAGCAGGATGCTGCAAACAGCTCTCAGTATACAGAAGGAGGCCGCATGCAGCTCCCAGTATGCAGCAGGAGCTCACATATAGCCCAATGGACAGCAGGAGGCAGCACACAACCCCAGTATACAATAGAAATCTGCACACAGCCCTCAGTACACAGGAGGCCACAAACAGACCCCAGTATTACAGCAGGAAGCCTGACATAGTCCCTGTATTACACTTACAGCTTGCGGCTACACAAAGCCCCTGTATTAGAGCCTGTTCCCCATATAGCCCCTGTATTATAGCCTCTGCCCACACATAGCCCCTGAATGACACCAAGAGCCCACACATAGCCATTTTATTACACTTACAGCCTGTGTATCTCAGCAGAGAGAAGCAAGTCTTGTTAAGCCATTCTATTTTGTTATAGCTAAGAGTAAGTTACCATGCTGGGTAATGCTGGGGACTACAGCTAGTAATACTATATAATAGGATTACGGTATATAGTAACTTCTTGACAGTATACGGCATACTGTAAATTTCCTATTCTTCATATTATTTATGATGAGCAATACCTATGTAGGACAGCACTTGCTATTTATGATTTTTTGATTCATTCCTGGGCTTTACTGATCCTTTGCTTTGTACCTGTATCTGTATTGATTTGGGCAGTGCTTCATCAAAGCACAAAAAGAAAAAGTTTCATTGTAAGTAAAAATGGAAATGTAATCATGTTTATACAGTGAGATTAATTTTATGTCAGTTCAGGTTTGTAATACAATGCTAATCTCTACATTCCTTACTATCATACATAGCATCTTGTTTATGAACAGAAAATATATTTAGAGATCATATGTACTTTACACTTGCATGTGCATCACACTTTTTTACATTGGATGGTTCATGAGTATAGTATTTCTGGTTGCAGCCCTAGTGGTTACCATTTTTATAGGTGTAACATTATATAGTTAAATTATGCAAAAAATATATATTAATAAAAATTAAATGGGAATTTACCTGCCAAAAACGCTCCAATTTCCATGCTCCACCACTCAATGCATAACATTAGCATACTGGGCATAGCCAAGCTCATGAAAGGTCCCCATTCCTGAAGACAGTCTTTGGACCACCCTGAATAGTTAACAATAACAACAACCATTCATTTTTTTACTCAACAATCTAAAGGACAAATTCACACTTCTGTGAAATCTAGACTGTACTCAGATCAAAATACTCAGCCTGACCAGCAGATTTCCTGACTTCAGCTATCTGCCTCATTGTCATATATGTGGCAGTTAGCTAATGACAGGAGACACGCAAATATGCAATCAATTCACATTCCGTGTTTCAGAGATCTAAGAATTCGGCTTGTACCTGCGAGGGCAGAAAAATAATACATAAGCCAAACTGTGGAAACATCAGCATTTACTAAGTGTAGTCAGTCACTGATATATCAGTTATATACTCCTAGAAAGTTTTCTAGTATTTTACTGTACTTTTAAAATGTACTAATACTTGATATTGTAGGAGGGTTGACATAAAAGTAGAGCCTCCACCTTCATAACTCCTAAGCAGGTATCAGCACTGGTGTACGGCAGGTACTGGACTGTCCAATACACTCTCCTATACAGCTGAAGTTAGAGGGAAGCCTTAGAAATGAACATTTTTCTTGTTACAGTGTAAAGAATGGAACCCTGCGCAGACGGCTAGTCAATGCAATTTAAGCAATGTGCTGTCATTGAATTCTTGACAGCAAAAGGTGTCACCCAGCACTGAGTGTCATTTGGCAGTTTAAGGCTATGTTCGCACAGGGCATTTTTATAGCAGTTTTTGTGAAGCATTTTTGGTGTAGTTTTATGCCAATTTATTTAGATCTAAGGCTGGGGTCACACTTGCGTTTTTTTCATGCGTTTTTGGAGACCTGTGTTTTTAAAAAAGCATGTAAAAACGCACCCATAGGCCCCCATGTTAAAAAAACGCATGCCCTAAAAGCAAAAACGTTTGTCTTAATAGCAAAAACGCATGTGTGACAGTACCATGCGTTTTTGTGTGCGTTTTTGGAATTATGTGATTAGCTGACATCAAAAACGCATGCAAAAACGCATGGTACATTAGTACCATTTAGTACCATCCAAAAACGCATGCGTTTTCCATAGGGGCCCATGTTAAAAAAACGCATGCGTTTTCTAAAAAATGCATGCGTTTTTAAAACAGCACCAAAAAATAGTGCATGCACTATTTTTTGGTGCCGATTTAAAAACGCATGCAAAAACGCAGGGTGCCATCACACATCTTAAAAAACGCATGCTGAAATGAAAAAACGCATGCAGAAACGCATGCTTTTTTAAAAGCACTAAAAAAACTCATGCCAAGTGTGACCCCAGCCTAAAGCTGCGTTTTTGATTTCATATAAAAGCAATGTTATGCTAGGGTCACACGTGCAGATTTAACATGCGTTTTTGAGACTTGCTTTTCTAAACACGCATGTAAATACGCACCCATAGGCCCCCATGCAAAAAACGCATGCCCCAATAACAAAAACGCATGCCTAAAGTGCCATGCGTTTTTGCACTTAAGTGAGGGGCTGCCTTGAAAAATGCATGCAAAAACGCGTGGTACCATTTTGTGCCATATAAAAAAGCATGCGTTTCCCATAGGGGCCCATGTTAAAAAAACACATGCGTTTTTAAAAACGCACCAAAAAACGCAGGTTGCAGTATTTTTTGGTGCTGATTCAAAAACACATGGAAAAACGCAGGGTGTCATAGAACACCTTAAAAACACATGCAGAAATGAAAAAACACATGCAGAAACGCATGCTTTTTTTTAAGGCACCAAAAAAAACGCACGCCAAGTGTGACCCTACGTAAGGCTAGGGTCACACTTGCAGATTTTACATGCGTTTTTGGAGACCTGCGTTTCTAAAAACGCATGTAAAAACCCAACCATAGGCCCTCATGCAAAAAACGCATGCCCCAATAGCAAAAACGCATGCCTGAACTGCCATGTGTTTTTGGCATGCGTTTTTGCACTTAAGTGAGGAGCTGCCTTCAAAAACGCATGCAAAAACGCATGGTACATTAGTACCATTTAGTACCATGTAAAAACGAATGCGTTTCCCATAGAGGCCCATATTAAAAAATGCATGCGTTTTTGAAACAGCACCAAAAAATGGTGCATGCACTATTTTTTGGTGCTGATTAAAAAACGCATGGAAAAACGCAGGGTGCCAAAAAGCACCTAAAAAACCCATGCAGAAATGTAAAAAGCATGCAGAAACACATGCTTATTTTTAAGGCACCAAAAAAAACGCATGCCAAGTGTGACCCTAGCCTAAAACAGCAAACGCTGTCCACACATATTGGTTTACATTATTGTAGTGAAAGTAAGGCTAGGGTCACACATGCCATGCATTTTTTTGGTGCATTAAAAATAACCATGTGTTTTTATATGGCACTAAATAGTACCATGCATTTTTGCATGCATTTTTAATGGCAGCTCCTCACTTAAATACAAAATCATATGCCAAAAATGCATGGCACTTTAGGCATGCGTTTCTTGCATGGGGGCCTATGGGTGCGTTTTTACATGCGTTTTTAGAAAACGCAGGTCTCAAAAAAAAAGCAAGTAAACTATGCATGTGTGACCCTAGCTTTACATCGGTTGTCAGCGGTTCTCCTGGTGTTGAAAGAATGTCCATGTCAATTCTTTCAAAACACAGGGCTGTGTTTTCCCTTAGGCTGGAGGCACACTGTGCGTGTGCCTCGCTTGAGTGCAATGCGAGGGGAACTCGCATTGCAGTCAGACCAGTATCATTAAATGATACTGGTCACATTAGAGCAATTTCATCGCATTACCCTCGCATTGCGAGGGAAATGCGAGTTCAATCGCAGCATGTTGAGATTGAATGCAATTTCCCCGCGCGAGTGGCCATTGTAAGTATATGGGTGCGAGAAAATCTGCTGTAAAATCAACGTACTTTGAATTTGCTGGGTTGCTGGCACAGTAGCCAATCATCTTTCACTGCTGTGACACCAGCGGTGAAAGATGATTGTTATTAAAAACACAGCTGCTGTGCAGGTTGCCAGCAATGTAACCATTCACCTGTCACCGCTGGGAAAGCAGCGGTGAAAGCTGAAGGGTTAATTCAGCACCGCTGCCCAGAGCTTTTAATTGTCAGTTTGCCAGCACATTAACTATTCAGTTGTCACCACTGCTTTCGCAGCAGTGACAGGTGAATGGTTAAATTGCTGGCAACCCTGCAATCACATGCTCAGGGCAGCGGCGCTGAATTAACCCTTCAGCTGTGACCGCCGCTTTCACAGCGGTGACAGGTGAATCGTTACATTGCCGGCAACTTGCACAGCAGCTGTGTTTTTAATAAAAATCATCTTTCACCGCTGCTGCCACAGCAGTGAAAGATGATTGGCTACTGTGCCTTGCTATTTTAAGCTATTGATATTGCCTTCCACCTTGCAAATGTTTCACACACCCCCATACTGAATGTAACCCCACACCATGATCTTTCCACCACCAAATTTAACCATTTTATGGGTGTATTTTGGATCCAAACGGGCTCCAGTAGGTCTCCTGCAGTATTTACAGTGGCTGTGATGTAATTCTACTAAAGATTCATCAGAGAAATGCACTTTCTGCCACTTTTCCAGCATCCATCTGTTTAGCAGGCTGTGGGACTTTGCAAATGCCACACGGTTTTTTACTTGCCTTTTGTTTAGTGCTGGCTTTTGGGCACTGATTCGAGCATGGAGGCCATTTCGAGACAGAATCCTACAAACCGTTCAGGTGACCAGGCCTGTTGGAGCTCTGCTGAAGTGGAAGAGGAGCTTGCTTTGAATTTTCTAACCAACAAACGTTCCTCCTGAGCAGTTGTCTTGCGGGGTTTGCCGGACCTGGGCTTGTCAAAAACATCTCCAGTCTCTTCAAATCTTTTTTTAATTCTTTGTACTTGATGCTGAGACACATTAAAGGTGCCTGCCTCGTCTGCAGTGGATCTGGTCTTCAGCCTCTTGATAATTAAGGTTTTGGTCGCAGGGTGGATTTTTGGCATGTTGTCAGAGCTCAAGTTACAGTTCAAGTGAAGGTCTGGGGTGCTGGATTTCTTTTTAGACATACCCACTAATTAACCGATCATTTACTGAGCACAGGTGAGGATGTAAACTGGGATTGCGTGCACTTTATGACCAGGCAACCAAACTTTTGTCTTGCCAAAATCTGACCATTCTGTGTTCATTAAATGATCAATATTTCAGCATTGATGCCAATTTATTTTCTTAACCTAAACCACATTTGGCAGGGTTTCAGCTTTCAAAAGTGTAATTTATAAAACCAATGATGAATTTAACATCAGGTTATAAGCGACGTAACTTTTGTCAGGGACTGTACTCCTAAAAAGGCTTCTATGATTTTACTGTACTTCTTTTTTTTTTTTTTTTTTTTAAACCAGTAATTTTTTATTTGTAGTTAATAGATAACAGACAGCAAATAAACTGATCAAACCGATCAGAAAAGGTAACATAAAACAAGCAGGTTTAGGAGATCGGGGAAAGGGAGGAGAGGTGGGAGAGGAAGAGCACATCAGGAGAGAGGGAGTGAAGGAGGAGAGTGGAGGGGGGAGATGGTGGGGGAGGGTTATGCAGTATTACTTTTTAAACAAACCATATACATGTCACAATATACATCTATGTATTGCCAGAAGCCGCACTTTGGTCCAGCAAGGGTGAAGTCCCCCTCATTATTCCTATATAGGTTGTAATGTCCTAAAGTATCATTCTGGGATGGACACCGTGTTATAAACTGAAGAGATCCACGGGTCCCACCAGGTAAGGACCTTCGTCCTGTGAGGGAGGTCATGTGCAAGAAACAGTTCGTGGGTCAAATGTGAGTTCAAACGCGCAGTAATTTCAGCTATCGTCGGGGGGGAGGAGGATTTCCACAGGGCCGCAATAGACTGGCGCGCCGCTATTAGTGTGTTCGTAATAATGGGTCTCAGGAGGGGAGGGGAGGTATGGAGTGCAGGTCAATGCCCAGTAGTGCCAGGGGTGCGGAGAGTTTGAGTTGAAGACCAGTTAACGCTTCCAAAAGAGACTCTACGTTTGTCCAGAAGGTTTGAATTAGTGGACATTCCCACCAGATATGGGCATCAGTGCCAGGGGATCCGCAGGTCCTCCAACAAAGAGGAGAAGTCTTAGGGGCGGTGCGTCCAAATTTCGCAAGGCGGGTAGGGGTCAGGTACTAACCCATTGAGAGTTTCTTGGATTGCTCCAGATGGTTCACGCATCGAGTGAATTTAGCTGCATGACTCGAGGCTCTGTGCCAGTCTTTCAGGGAAGCTGAGAACCCAAGCCTGCTCTCCCATCGATTCATATAGGGGAGTTTGGAGGTTGCACGTGCAGTGGTCAGAGCCTTGTAAGTAATAGATACACCCCGTTGTGTGCAGCCGGATTGTTTGAAAAAGGCTTGCAGGGTCAAGTCAATCGAGGAGGGATCCCAATCAGGGAGTGAGCAAGTGTCCAGGAAATGCCGGACTCGCAGATAAGAGAAACAGGTCGAGCTTGGAAGGGAGAACTTAGAAATTAAGGAAGAGAAGGGCGTTATACTGCCCATGGACATGATGTCCGTCAGTAATAAAATGCCCGCCTCCCTCCAGTCTCGAAGGGAAATATCTACCATACAGGACTCCAGGGCCTGGATAGTAAGGTATCTAGAAAGAAAAGGGAAGTGTGTTTTTGCTAGAGAATGCTAGATAGCTACCAGGGCTTGCATAGACTTCAAGGGCGTGGGAGGGGGGCGAGTGCAGAGGTAAGACATTTCTAAGAGATTGGTTGTAGAGTGAGATGGGGAGTGTGTGGACTCTATCTGGAGCCACCTAGAGGGTGGAGTCATAGTCCACCAAATCTTAGCAATATCTAGGTGTACCGCTCGGTAATATGTTAAGATGTCTGGTATACCCAAGCCCCCCAGTGTAGTTGGCAAGGTGAGCGTTGTCAGTGCCATTCGATGTGGTTTGCCACTCCAGACAAATTTTCCAATGAGAGATTGGAATAAATTTATATAACGTCTGGGAAGCATCAAAGGTATACATCTAAACATATAGATGAGCTTGGGAAGCATCATCATTTTGACCATGTTAATCCTAGCAATCCAAGACAATTGAGTCTTAGTATATTCTGCGCATAGGGACTTCAAGGTGGACAACAACGCCTCACAGTTCGTTTTAGCCAACACCGGGGTGGAGACCACCTGAATGCCCAAATATTGAAATCCCTGGGGGGCCCATAGGAAGGAAAATTGTGAACGTAGCGTAGATTGCGTGAGCGGGGACAGATTCACCGGGAACAAGGAAGACTTGGTGAGATTTAATTTGTAGAAAGAGATACTGGAAAAAGTCGAGAGGAGAGAGACTACGGCCGGGACAGAGACTGTGGGATTTGTGCAAGTGAGAAGGACGTCGTCTGCATACAAGGAGATCTTATGTTCAAAGTGGTCTGTGATCACTCCCGAAATGTCCGGGTGGGCCCGAACAGCAGCTGCCAGCGGCTCCATAGCAAGAGCGAAAATAAGAGGAGAGAGGGGGGAGCCCTGTCTCGTCCCGTTGAAGATGTCAAAAGTAGAGGAGGAAAAACCTCCCGCTTTCACATAGGCACAAGGGGAGGAGTATAATGCCAGTATTCCCGAGCGGATATTGCCACAGAAGGCAAATTTATCCAGGACGGCTGCCAGATACCCCCAGTGCACTCGATCAAATGCCTTGCCTTCCGCGTCAAGGGAAAGAAGAACACTGGGGGTCCCTCTCTGCTCAAGGATCTCCAGGAGGTCCACCACCCTCCGAGTCGCATCTCTCGCCTGCCGACCAGGGATAAAGCCCACCTGATCCGGGGCGATCAGGGAGGAGATAACAGTCTTGAGACGATCCGCCAGCAGCTTCGCATATAATTTGACGTCGCAGTTAAGTAGAGCTATCGGGCGGTAATTGCCCGGGAGCGACGGGGGTTTGCCCGGTTTGGGAATAGTTGAGATAGCAGCGGTCAGACCTTCCGGTCTCATGCGTCCCTCTCATTGCCAGAATTCAAATAGGGTGAGCAGGTGGGGAGCCAGAAGTGGGGCGAAAGAGGAGCAGTATAAATAAGAGAAACTGTCCGGCCCAGGGGCAGAGCGCTTCTTAGAAGACCGGATTGCTCCGAGAACTTCCGTCAGAGTGAAAGGACTGTTCAGGTATGTCAGCTGATCGGTAGAGAGGTGTGGAAGTTGGAGGTTGGAGAGAAAGGAAGAGATAGCGTCAGCGGAAGGCTGGGGAATAGAGGATGAGTTGGAAAGGTTATACAGGTCACAGTAGTAGTCTCGGAAATGTTCAGCAATCTGAATTGGGTTGCGGATGTGGGCTCCAGACTTAGAGGTAAGGTGAGAAATTCTGGAACGTTGCTCGACCTTCTTAACCCTGCGAGCCAGCAGAGCTCCGGCCCTGTCACCCATCCCATAGTAATGGGAATGAACTTTCTGTAGTTGGTGCTCCACTCTAGATAGGAGGAGAGTACGTAAGTGAGTGCGCGCCCCAGAGAGTGCAGAGAAAGTAGTGGGATCAGAGTTGGTAAGAAATGCCTTCTCTAGAGACTTGACCTCGGTCGTCAGAGAATTAAGGCTACTGGTGAACAGTTTTTTAGAATGAGCCGCCATATTCAGGCAGTGCCTGCGAATGACCACTTTATGAGCGAACCATAAACCATCCGGAGCAATCCCAGGAGTATTGTTAAGTTCAAAGTATTCTTTCAGGTGGGAGGACAGTGCCTCCTGTTTTTTTGGGGAAGTCAGCAAGTAATCATTCGTCTCCAGGGAGTCCTGGGAAAACGTGGTGAAGAGTCAGCATTTGTGAGAGACAGGGGGGCGTGGTCCGACCATGAGATGACATCGATATCCGCTGTCAAGCAGAGAGGCAGAAGGGAGTTGTTTACTAAAATAAAATCTATCCGACTAAATGTCTTAAGTCTAGTAGAAAAAAACGTGTAATCACGCTCATTACCATGAAGGTATCTCCAGATGTCATGTAGTCCAGCAGTTGAAGTCAGAGGGGAAAGGTCTGTACGATAAGAATTCGGAGAAGAGCAGTCTAGATGTTTATTTAGAGGGGCATTAAGGTCGCCTGCAACCAGTATATGGCCCTCCATGGATGGTATACGGTCCTCCAGTAGGTACCTAAGAAATTTAAATTGGTTCTCATTAGGAGAGTATATGGCCAATAGAGAATAGAGGACTTCGTCCAGTTTAGCGGTGACTAAGAGGAACCTACCCTCCGGGTCAGATATGGTGTTAATCAAATCAAATGACAGGGATGAGCTGATGAGAATCGCCACCCCCGCCCTCTTCTCTACACAGTTTGCAAAGAATTGGTGTGGGGAGAGAGGGGTCGTTATGCGCTTATTGTCCCCCTCTAGAAGGTGGGTCTCCTGGAGGAAGACCACTCCAGCCCGTGACTTCTTAAGCTGGGAACGTAGGAGCGATCTCTTTTGGGGCGAGTTGAGCCCATTGACATTAAGTGCCAGTACGGTTAGAGGCATGTGTATAGAGAAAAGGCAACGCATCTGCGATTGTAACAATATGAGGTCAATAGTACTGCATTAGGGAGGGAGGAGGAGTGGGAGGGGGATCTAAAAAGAAAACACAATATACTGGCTCGTGCATGTGCCCCTGCTGCCAATGCCCAGTGTGGCCGGGAGAGCAGGGCGTCAAAGCCAGAGAATGGAAGGAAAAAACAGTCACAGAAAAAAGAAGAGAAAATAAACAAACAGGCCACCAAAGTGGACCTAAACAGTTCCAGTGTCGCAACAAGAACGCTGCAAAGGAAAAAAATTGTCGTAGTCCAGAGTGCGAAAATGCGCTCGGTGGGGCAGTATTCACCCATCGGCCGTAGGACCTGAGGTAAAGGAAAAAGGAGAAATAGAAGACGCAGAAGGGAGAGAAGAACATCGCAGAGGCGATGAGAGGAAGGGAAGAGTAGAAATCTAGGTATTTAGGTAGGTAGAGGAGGAGAGGAAAAAGGGAGGGGGAAGGAGTGAGCAAGACTGGGGCTAGGGAGAGAGTCAGAGAGGTACCCTCAAAGAACGAGGGCAGAGAGGGAGATGGGAGAGGAGGAAGATCAGAGGAGAAAGAGGGTTAAGAGCACGTAGGGAAGAAGGGAAAAAGTCGAGGATTAGGGAGAAGAAAGAGAGAGTGGAATAAAAGAAATCGTACGACCTGATGGGTGATGTACAGCAGCCAGGAAGGCGAGCCCCAGGAGAAAAATAGAAAACTCTTCGGCCCAGACGGCCTGCTGTAGATTCAGGCTACGTCCCACTCCGGGTCAATCTTTTTGTGCTTGGGACGGGATTCAAGACGTCGGTTTTGCGGTTCACGTCGATCACGCTGAGGTGGCGTTGTGAAGTCTGACGGAAGTAAGTCCCATTTCTTCAGGAGCGACGCCGCCTGCGTCGGCGAAAGGCACATGTGGGAGACATCATTTCTTCGGACGACAAGGCGAGTCGGGCGGCCCCAATGATAAGAGATGTCCCGTTCCCGAAGGATGGAAGTATACGGCTTGTAGGCACGGCGCAATGCCAAGGTCCCAGGGGACAAATCTGGGAAGACTTCTAATGCGGAGAAACGGTCCGTAAGTGTCGCTGCTCGCCGTAAAGCCCTTAAGAATCCCTCCTTCGTCTCGAAAAAATGGATCCTCGCAATAACGTCTCGAGGGAGCTCAGGACGCACTCAGGAAGGTTTCAGAAAGTCACATAGCAATGCCCTGAGGTCAGAGTCCGGGATCGCCTCTGCGACGCCCCTGAGCCGGATGTTGTTCTGGCGGTTTCGGTCTTTCATATCGTAACTTCTCGCCTGAGCGGCAGCCATCTCATCCTGCAAGTGATCGTGTTCATCCAGCAGATTGTTGTGTGAGCGTACCAGCTCGGCCATTTTGCTTTCAAGGCGGTCCGTCCTAGATCCCAATTCAGTCACTTCCCCTCGTAGATCCTCCACCATCTCTCTCATGTCATCTTGCAGAGAAGCACGTAGATCTAATAGGAGATCTGTCATGAGGGATTTCATCAATGAATAGGTGACCGGGGAGTCCACGGAGAGAGGTACAGTGCCAGTCTCCAACGCCTGTTGTTCTCGGCGGGAGGCGTGAACGGCCCTGGGCCCTGGGCCATTTTGGACGTGCGAGCAGAGTCAGGGGGGCCCGATGTAAAATAGTCAGAGACCCGCTTCGGGAGGGAGGATTGTTGGGATCTCACCTTCCCCATCTTCCCCATCACTGAATCGCCGGAGGGTTTTCAGGGCGATTTTGGCAGTCTGGGATGCTTAGAAGCCGCTGTATTCTCCCGGGGTCCGGGAGCTCTTAGATTAGGCGGCCTTCTTCATGTGGTGCTAGGCCACGCCCCCCCGATTTTACTGTACTTCTAAACTGTGCCAATGCTTGGCATTGTACATTGTGATTTTAAGCTTTATTATTAAATGTTCAAACTGGGGAAAACTAATCTTTGATGCTCTTATTGAATATTACTGATGAGTGCCGGCGGTGGGGTTTGACTCTCCTGCACATGCCAAGTTGTCATCCATGATTTCCACCGAAAAAAAAGCTGGGCTTTGTAGTCCGCGCTGACATCAAGAAACTTCCAGTCCAGTAAAGGGTTAATCAGGTTCTGGTTTATTTGCCTACGCGTTTCGTGGCTTTAAATCTGCCACTTCATCAGGGCAGATTGTCAACCAGTGATAATCTCCTGCTAATTAAATTGAAACAGCAAATACACCCCAGTAAGTGATATGTCGCTGTAATCAGGGTCTCTCTTCCTACAGTATGATGCTCCGAGATTACATAGTAAAAATGAGGTACCAGATGTCCTTTAATATTCCACCAAAAATATATTGGCCATTTTAAAATATTACTAATAGTAATCACTTTTGGGAGTGAATTTATGGGGTTGCAATTAGAGATAGACAAACCTTTTGAAATTAAAATTCGCTGGATTTGTTGAATTTACCCCCAAAATTTGATTTGCAGCCCATAAATTTCTGCAAATCTCCATACTGGAAAGCTTGTAATTGTTTAGATAATATGCACTGGGAGGAGAGAGAGCCGAGTGGAACAATAAGCTTACATTCTACATGAGAGGGAGGATTCCACTCACCATAAGAGTTTAAATTCTACAGGATAGATGACCACGTGGACCATAAGAGCTTAAACTCTATAGAAGTGAGAGAGGACCCTGCTGACCATATAAGCTGACACTCTACATGAGAGCAAGGACCCCGCTGAACGTAAGAGGCTACAGTGTACAGGAGAGAGAGAACCACCGCTGACCATAAGAGCACAAACCCTACAGGAAAGAGGGAGAACCCTGCTGACAATAAAAGTTAACTGTCATGTTCCCACCATAGTCTGCTTAACAGCTTCGGCTCCTGTCACTGGGCACTGCTGTATTCACACTGTAGGTGGTGCTAGTGATAAAGGTGTTATACCTCCACCAGAACCTGTGCCTATGGCTTCTGCTCCTTTCACTAGGCACCGCCATATTTACACTGCAGGAGATTCTGGAGAGCACAGGCTTTGTTCATCCACTAGGGTTGGAGTAGCTGAGACCTGTGGTGCTTCACAGTCTGACCTTGTTAATCTGTGGGAGGTCTGGGTGAGGTCATTAGTTCCTGAGCTCCAGCCTACTGGAAGTACTGCACCCTACATATACCTTCGGCATTTTCCTGTAAACTGCCAGAAATAGTTTTTGGTTCCCCGTGTAGCTTTTATTATATCTAGTGTTAATTGGTTTGACCTCTGCTTGTTTTTTTTTCACTTTTCTTCATCACAATTTTGTATTTTGTTTAAATCTCGGTTTTAACCGGCTTCCCTGACCACACTACTAGATTGGATCCTGTTTTGTCCCTTTGATGACCTCCAGGCTTGTTCCTGTTTGGCGACCATTCCTGCCTCTGTACTTCTGCTTATCTATAGGCAGTTACCTCCTGGACTCTGCTTTAATTTCAGATCCCTGTATAGGGATTAAAGGGTCTCAGAGTCACTCAGAGTTCTGCCCAACTGAGCGGTTTGTGCCAGTGATCTCGGATGGACATCACAATTACACTCTAAAGAAGAGAGAGAAAGAAGACCCCGATGACCATATGAGCTTACATTATACAGGATAGAGAGGACTCCACTCACCAAAAGAGTTTAAAGTCCACGGGAGAGAGAGAGAAAGAGAACCCTGTTGACAATAAGAGCTTACACTCTACAGAAGAGAGAGAAAGAAGACCCCAATAACAATAAGATCTTAAATTCTACAGGAGAGAGAGGACCATGCTGAGCATAAGATCTTACACTCAACAGAAGAGAGAGGAACCACAGACCATAAGATCTTACACTCTTCAGGAGAGAGGGGACCTAGCTGACATAATAACTTACACTGTACTGGAGACAGAGAACCCTCACTAACCGTAAGAGTTACATTGTACGTGAGAAAGAGGACCCTTACTGACCATAAGAGCTTACATTGTACAGGAGAGAGAGGACCCTGATGACCGTCACACATAGCGAGATCGCTGTTACGTCACAGGTTTTGTGTCTTAACAGTGACCTTGCCAGCGATCTCGCTATGTTTGACACGTAGCAGCGACCAGGCCCCCGCTGTGAGATCACCGATTGTGTTGAAATGGCCTGGACCATTCTTTGATCGTCAGGCTCCCGCTGGGCAGCATACATCGGTGTGTTTGATGCTTAAAACGATCTCGTTGGCGACTCAGAGCTCAGCCACATAGGTCTGAGTCATCAGACTAGCTGCTGTGTGACAGGGTCCCAACGACCGCTGAGGTCATTATACGGGTCGCCATATCGTTACTGCGTCGTTGAGTAGATCTGACTGTTTGACATCTCACCAGCGACCGCTTAGCGACGTTCCAGTGATCCTTACCAGGTTGTATCATTGTCGAGATCGCTGGAACGTCGCTAAGTGTGATGGGACCCTAAGAGTTTTTACTCTACAGAAGACAGAGAGAAAACCCTGCTGATCATAAGAGCTTTCACTCTACGGACAAGAGAAAGAGAGGAGCCTGCTGATCATAAGAGCTTACATTCCACACGAGGGAGAGAGAGATTTTGAGTCAAACTTGATTCTTAATGGATCGATCCGCTCATCTCTAGTTGCAATTATAGAGAAAGCTATTGACTCAAAGCTTAGTAAAAACATAAGGATTTCAAAAATATCTCTCATGTCTGCAATTCTAAACATACCTCCCCATGTTTGGACATGTAGTTTTTTCACAATTATATATATAAATAGAGAAATGGACATTGCCCACTGGGATATTGTGCTTGCACAGGCTGAACCCCTAGAGGAAAGAATAAATTTGTTTTTTAAAATATTGCGTATAAATGCATAAACTAATATAATATATTTTATCAGCAAAACCTGTCCCCAAAAGGCTGTGTTATTTAGACCATATGACAGTACAAATTAGTATGTTCTCTACC
Source organism: Allobates femoralis (assembly GCA_033576535.1). Taxonomy (NCBI): domain Eukaryota; kingdom Metazoa; phylum Chordata; class Amphibia; order Anura; family Aromobatidae; genus Allobates; species Allobates femoralis. The sequence goes on along the minus strand of JARQOC010000002.1, from coordinate 426,216,986 downwards.
AAACTGCTATAAAAGTTATTTATGAGTAATTTTATATTGTAAAGTAAATTGATTTTTGTTTCGATTACTGATTTTATCTGTTCAACTCCCACCAAGGACAACATCTGGATGGAGTTTGTATGTTCTTTCCATGTATGCGTAGGGTTTCCTCTGAGTACTACAATTTTTCTCTATGTTCTAATGTCACACTTAATAGAAAATTTAGATTACCGTTATGTGTCCCAACGGGTGCTAAATTGAGCACTGTGGAATATGGTGATTAAATATAAGCAAGCATAATCAATATATAAACCCTATAAATAGTGATGGGCAAACCCAAAGGTTAACTGCACGAACCCCAAAAAACAGATTTCTCAGGGAAGTTACTGTTCAGGTTCAGCCGCTTGGATAAAGGCCTAGAGGGGCTGCAAAAGGATGCAAAATGAGGAAGCAAGAGAATCATACGTATCAGTCTCTGGCACTGCGGTCCACACTACTTCCAAATCCATTCATTAAGCCTCATGCATATTCACTGCATACCCCCACCCACCCTCTGTGTTAGCACCTGTGATTGGTTGCTGCAGTCAGACTACACCCCCACCCTCTGTGGCGGCATCTGTGTTTGGTTGCCATACAAATTAGTTGTGGCTGTCTGAGCTGTCATTCTGTGTCGGTGTTCACATTGATTGGTCACTTTAATGTACTGCTCACTGCAAGTTCTGTCTGGATTTAGTAGAGCCTGGGACCTTCGAGGGACCTCGTTGTGGATTACCATTGTAGCTGCAAGGGTGTGTTTGGGGTTAATAATTGGGTGTCTATGTTTTTTATTTCAAATAAAGGATCTTTCTCTGTCTGTGTTTTTTAAGGATTTATAAACGTGACAGGTAATGTGGGGGACTCATAGAGACCTGTACATCACCAATCCAGGGCTTGATGTCAGCTGTCAACTCACAGCTATCATTAACCTGTTGCATTATCCCTATTGCCCCCACCCCAGGGCAATCAGGAAGAGCCAAGAAAGCCTACTATTCTTATCCTTGGGGATCCAATAACTATGGACCTCCCAAGTGTGAGAATACCAACCCCCAGCCGTGTGGGTTTATCCTGGCTGAGTATCATAATTAGGGGGAATCCCGTGCCATTTTTTAAAGCGCTTATTTAAATAAAAGAAAAAACTCGTGTGAGGGCGCTCATATTTTGATTCTTACCCAACATTACGCACATGACTGGGACCCCATGGCATTTTTTTTAATTATTTTATCTATTTTTACACTGATAAGACAGCAGTGTTTGGCAACCAATCACAGACGGTGGAACAGAAGATTGAGGTGCAGTTGACTGCAACAACCAATCACAGATGATGTCACAAAGGGTGGGAGGGGGATGCAGTGAATATCTGTGAGGCTTAATGAGCGGACCTGGAAGTAAGTGTGAGAGCAGCGCAAAAGCATGGTAAGTGTGATTTAACTGCTTAATTACCATTTTGCTCCCTTTTGCTGATCCCTAGCCACCATCTTATAGGTATATGTTGATGCTCTATTTTTATGCTTTTTGCAGTGTATTTGTGTCAGCTTTTGACATAAAATTACATGTCTATCCTTACCACAGCAAAGTCTATAAGAATCTGAAGTGTTGTTCAGACAGTGCTTATCTTTTCCTTGCAGTTTTGGTGCAGACTGTGGTCAAGTCAGAAAAAGGAGCATGTCAATTGTTTGTTTTGCTTTGTATCACTCCCAGCCATTGATTACACTAGAAAAAAAAACACATGACCACAATTTGCACCAAAACGCATTAAAAAAGCACCAAAAAAGCATGCGTTTTGTGGTGCATTTTCCTGCCACAGGAATTTCTGCACCAAATACTCGGCACATACCATAAGTTCGGGTCCCCATATACTTACTAGTATATCTCAATGAATTAGAATATCATCAAAAATCAATGTAACATTGTCATGTTTCAGGGCGTTCCTGGGAGCCCTGAAATACGTAGACTAATTAATCAATATTATATTCACCCATTGATGTCTCATGGTATAAGGCAGCCCAGTTTTTAACCCTTCATCCTCCCTAATTTAATTTTCTAAAATAATGACCTTTGTCTTTTTATTGGCTGTAAGCCATAATCATCAATATTAACAGAGAGAAACACTTGAAATAGATTACTCTGTGTGCAATGAATTGATATAGTACAGTATATGTGTTTCACTTTATGTATTGAATTACTGAAGTAAATTAAGTTATGATGATATTCTAATTCATTGAGATGCACTAGTATATGAATTGGGGTTTAGTTTTGGGGTAAGTCCAGGCCCGAACCCCCCCCTTTTTTTTTTTTTTTTTTTTAAAGTCCAGCCGAATCCGGCGAACTCGAACATCTGCAGGTTCGTCCATCTCTACTTACAAACTATGCTATCTTTCTATTTTTATTCAGCTTCTTTGTTTTGTTTAATAGGACATTGTGCCCTCTCTATACTTAGTTCCAAAATCATCATGGACTCTCACATATATTATTCCTACTTATAAATTTACATTTTGAAGAGTTATTTTTCATTGATATTTAAATTTTAAAGATGAATAACTTACTCTACTCCCATCTTCAGTCCATACATTAAGACTGCATTGACCACAGCATTAATGACATTTACTAATAAGCCAGTGAAAACCTGAGGCCACATTATATTCTAAAAAAGAAGTAAAAGATATTTCTTAATTAGTTATTGATATTAATTAAAAAAAGGACTGTATATGCTTAGGTTGGCTTATATGCTGGTGCTTGAAATGTGGTCCCTTCTGAATTTTCCAAATTTTTGCATAAATGAGATTTAAATCTATATCAGACATTCAAACGTCCTAAAAGTAGATGAAGAAAACCGAATCAAACAAACAAGTGTAAAATATTAGACTTTAACTGAGGAATATTTTCCATTACCTGACAAAAGTATGCGAACCTTTGCTTTCAATTTATCATGTGACCTATTTGTACAGCAATAACAGCATGTAAACATTTCCTATAATTGTTAATCAGTCCTGAAAATCATCTTGGAGGAATTATAGCCCATCTCTACCAACAAAAAGGTTCAACTCTGCTAAGTGGGTGTACTTTCTACCATGGACTGTCACTTCAAGCCCTTCCACAACATTTTCATAGGACTAATATAAGGTATTAGACTTTATAAAGATATTTTAATGGAAGCCGTTTATTTTTTTTTATTTTGATATAGCAGAAGCCACCAGAAGAATGATAAGGTCGCTTCTTTTAGCCAATTCATGTCTTTAGAAGCCTAAAGCAATTAAAAGACTTTTTAAAAGACTTGACAAATGCAAAGTAAATCATTACATTGCTATGCATTTATTCATTCTTTTTTATCAGTTTAGACGGTTTGTAGTGAAAGAAATATATGGACAAAAAAGCACAATCAGGTTTACTTCGTAAAACACATTGTTAATTTTGAGTAACAAGGTAGTGCTCACCTGGTGTGGTTGTGTAGGACATAACTATCATGGAATGCCTGTGATCTATTAAGACCGTAAGATAGCTGCTGCAGTCCAAGTATCGACCGATACATAAATGCCAGAAATGAGTAGGAATGAGCCAAGCTGCCATTTATCAAAGGATGCAAATGGAGTCCATGGAGCCTTGATTAAGAGTCTCAAATACGGACCTAGCCCTGGAGTGGAATCCTTGCGGAGGCCACCATAACCACCATATTAAGTGTCCCTTTTAGTTAATATCCCACTCAGTTACAAGTTAAGGATATGACAAGGGAATTAACAGAGCCAAGTATCCATCCACAGACAACTGTTTCGGGGTATTGCCCCTCATCAGTGTGGAGTAGGATTCTGGCTAGGTGGGAGCAATGCCTGGTAGACCAACATCACAAAGCACTCACTGATCTCAGGGAGACCAGTCAAGGAAAACAGTGCGGGGAGCCGGCTAAAGCGCTCAAACACAGTGAAATCCATGATGCATTGCCCCCTGGGAATTTGAATATGCAAATGGGGTCCTGTGATTGAGACTCTTAATCAAGGCTCCACGGACTCCATTTGCATATTCAAATTCCCAGTGGGCAATGCATCATGGATTTCACTGTGTTTGAGCGCTTTAGCCGGCTGCCCGGAGTGTTTTCCTTGACTGGTCTCCCTGAGATCAGTGAGTGCTTTGTGATATTCCTTTTGGTCTCCAAATTTGATTATCAGGAACTTCATCACATTCATGAAACGCGCAGAATAAAATCACAATTTGGAAACCAAAAGGAATATGTCATCCTTCGATAGATAGCAGCGCGGCTCATTCCTTCTCATCTCTAGAGTGTTTCTAAGCAGACCCGCCTGAAAAAGATATCCCCTTATAGGAAAAACCTGATGACCAGTTCCCTTTAATGAAAATAAAACTCAGCACACTAAGAAATTAGCTCTAGAAATATACTGTCTTTTATTACCTGACTCTGTAAATATTTTGCTTGTAGCTGCTCAAGAAAAATTGCCTTTAGATAGAATTAAGAGGGTAGAAGACGAAAAGAAAATACATAGGTTATAAAGTTATGACTAGAACTAGGTCAAGAGAGCAACATTCTTCTTGCAACAGTGTTATATACAGTAATCTATTGTACGTAAATTAGTTAATAAAAAGGTCATAAACATTGCCTCGAAATTCAACTCCACACAGTCTCTTTCTGTCACACAGTGTATTTATTCATATTTATTCCATTTTTTGTCTAATCAGTAATTCAATTATATCATCGGGAATAACTAACAGTATTGTACTTTTGTACTTGGCTTTTATAGATGTGGAAATCTAGGAATCAGGCAAAACACTTCTCTCATTTATACTTTTTTTTTTACAAAGAAATGTTGCCAGTCAGCTTATATTAGGGAAATTGTGATAATCAAATTCACTTTTGACCAGTTATTTCACGCCATATAAAATTGTAGACACAAGAAATAAATAAAACAACAAGGAAGAGATATAAATTGTATTTACTGTTGAGGCGGCTAACAGTCGATACTTACTGGAAGTGCAGGCAAAAATATCATTACATATTTTTGTGTTAACCTAAAAAAAAAAGAAGAAAATATTAAATTATTTAAAATGGAACATTTCAGAGGCGGTACAAGCGCTCCCGGTGCCCCAGGGAATGGGTATGCAGGGCATGGACCCGAGTGCAGACAGCTAGTGTCACCTCTTCTATGAGGAGAGACTCATCTCACCTCATGCTATTGTCCGATGTTTTTCCTAGGGGCATCATTTTGCCGCACCCCCCGAGAGTGGAATTTGTCAGTTTCCTCAGCCTATTGTTAAATTGGTAGCCAGCTCGGAGAACAGGTAAAAGACTTGGTCCTTGCATTCAATTATACTCGCTTCTGAAAGCTCTGAAAGCTTTGACTGCCAGGACTTCCTTGGTCTGCTCCTCAACAGAGGAGTAGGATCTAAGGGGTAAGATTTCTCCTTGTGAACAGTGATATGCCTAGCATGCCTTGCCCCATGATAAGATAAAAGCCAAACCAGAATCTCAATTTGCAGACATGATGTTTCGGGGTATTTGATGTCAAGTGGGTAAATGTCCAAATGGAGCTAAAGATGCAGGGAGTTTTATTGGGGTTGAAGGAAAATAGTATGAGTAGACAGTATGAGGGGGGAAATTTTCAGGGGCATTATCTGTGCAGTGGGAGGACATTATAGTGAGGAACAGCATGAGGGCCTGGTGTGAGGGCTCAGTGTGAAGGGGACAGTATGCAGAGAGAGAGAGAAATACAGCGGGTGACATACCATATATTTTGGACTATAAGACACACCAACCCACAAGATGAGCCTAGGGTTTAGAAAAGTAAAATAGGGGAAAGAAATTCAAGCAAAAAGTGTGGTCATGATGCACTGTTATGGTAGGTGGAGAATTTGCTGCTTACACTGTTATGAGGGTAATGTTCTCAATTCTGTACTAATGCCCCCATCCTGGGTTCCCCTTTGATATATATATGTGCCCCATCCTGGTATAAATGTGTCCCATCCTGGTGTATATGTCCTCCACCCTTGTATATAGCCCTCATCCAGTAATATATGTTCCCCATTCTGGGAAATGTGTCCTTCACCCTGGTATATATTTCCCTCATCCTGATATGTGTATATTTCCCATCCTGGTATATATGCCCACATCCTGATATATATATATATATATATATTATATATATATATATATATATATATATATATATATATATATATATATATTGTGAGGTAGCAACCGGGGAACCCGCTTGCAAAACGACAACAAACACGTGTTTATAAGTTTAACCAATGTCTACCCGTTTATTTTCACATATTAACAGCATAACCCGGGTAGCATGTTTGACACATATCACATTGATTATAAACACCATACATAAATACGCCATACATTTACATATAACATTACATAATACATATATTGCACATAACGCTTATAGTAACCCGGGACCTGTAACCATCTCTCTGTCCCCATTGGAGCTCTACTAACAGCTCCCGTGGTGGCTACGGCCTCCGGCCTATATACATTTCACATACATTTAACATCAAGTACCATATCAACGGGCCCTGTGGGTCCCAATGGCGGAACCAGCCGCCTGGCTCTATTTCCCCAGCTTCATACTACCCCGGAATCAGGACTCCAGCCTGACCGGGTTCTTACATACAATATGTGATCCATCGTATAAGCCACCATGGACCACACACGTCCTTTCACTCGCTCACAGCCCATCATACACATCCATGGACTGTGGCTCCTCTGGGCTCAGAACAGGGATTGGCAAACCCTAGTAACCTGTGAGGTGAACCACATGTTACCCAGTACGGGAGCCCTTCTAACCCCTGCTTCTGACCTCTCGTACACACATTCCGGTTCATCAGGTCCTTTAACTGAGTACTACGACTCGGACCCAAAGGCGGTCTATGCCCGCCTGGCACACTACATAAAATCGCCTCCCGAAGGGCTACATTCAATCGCCTCCCGAAGGGCTACATCAATCCGGTTCATCAGGTCCTTTAACTGAGTACTCCGACTCGGACCCAAAGGCGGTCTATGCCCGCCTGGCACACTACATAAAATCGCTTCCCAAAGGGCTACATTCAATCGCCTCCCGAAGGGCTACATACAATCCGGTTCATCAGGACCTTTAACTGACTACACTGAGTCGGTCCCAAGGGCGGTCTATGCCCGCCTGGCACACTTCATACATCGGCCCCTATAGAGCTACATTCACTCGCTGGGTCTTTTAAAAAGCCATACAGTACTTATAAGGTTCAACAGGTCCTTCACTGGACCTAATGGCGGCTACACTCGCCTAGCATGATTTACACACAAGGTGCACAGTTCACACAATCATTCAGGAACTGCTTTTCTTACCGGGCACGGATCCGGGTCTCGCTACCTGTGTCACAGGTTCCACCAGGCATCCCCACGGGCCCCTTCCCGGACGTGAGGTGAACCACGCCCGGACCAGCGTTCACGGGTCAACCACGGCTTCCCCCTCCAGGTGCTGTCACAACCACGGACCTTGGCGCCGGCCTGGAGCTAGCATGCTCCCTTCATTCGCACAGCCTCTGGACTGCTCTGCACTTGGCTGGTCTCAGCTTCCATCTGAATCTCAGGCTGATGTCTGGCTGAGAAAGGATCTGAATCAAACTCTCAATCACTCAGATGGCTGCCTCTTATCGTGCCAGCCACTCCCACATGGACACACCCCCTTAGCTGCCGGTAATCAGCCTTTCACACAGCTCAGGTTAACTCCCTGTGTTCCGGGTTGTCAGCACTCAGCCCTCATTCCTTAGGGCTTCCTCGATCTCATCCCACTCTCACTGCCGCTCATTAGGCTCATGAAACCCTGTGTCTCAAGTTGGTTCACACAGTATTATCACAGTCAAACCGGTCAGTGTGCACAGGATCATACCTTGATCCTGCATGTGATGCGCCCCGGCCATGAGGATCATGCCGGCGGTGCCTCACAATATATACCGTATATACTTGCGTATAAGCCGAGTTTTTCAGCCCAAAAATTGGGCTGAAAAGTCCCCCCCTCGGCTTATACGCGAGTCACTGTATACTGTATACACTGTATACAGTATACAGGCCGTCCGCCCCCATCAGTATACAGGGCCCCCCCCCCTTGCTGCAGCAATCCTGTAAAGGAATACATTATTATACTTATCCCTGCCGCTGTCCCGCCGCCGCTATGGCGCTCCTCCGGCTTCATCCGGCTTCTTCCGGCTTCCTCCTCCAGTGGGCGCAGGCAATGACGTCATTGTCTGTGCGCCAGAGGAGGAAGCCGGAAGAAGCCAGATGAAGCCGGAGGAGCGCGATAGCGGCGGCGGGACAGAGGCAGGGATAAGTATAATAATGTATTCCTTTACAGGATTGCTGCAGCAAGGGGGGGGGGCCTGTATACTGATGGGGTGGGGCTGCTGTATATACCTCTGGGGCTGCAGTATACTACCACTGGGGCTGCTGTATATACCTCTGGGGCTGCTGTATACTACCACTGGGGCTGCTGCTGTATATACCACTGGGGCTGCTGCTGTATATACCTCTGAGGCTGCTTTATACTACCACTGGGGCTGCTGCTGTATATACCACTGGGGCTGCTGCTGTATATACCTCTGGGGCTGCTGTATACTACCACTGGGGCTGCTGTATACTACCACTGGGGCTGCTGCTGTATATACCACTGGGGCTGCTGCTGTATACTACCACTGGGGCTGCTGTATATACCTCTGGGGCTGCTGTATACTACCACTGGGGCTGCTGCTGTATATACCACTGGGGCTGCTGCTGTATACTACCACTGGGGAGGCTGCTGTATACCACACTGCTGGGGGTTGTGCTGGGGTCCACCCTCGGCTTATACATGAGTCAATAGGTTTTCCCAGTTTTTGGGGCAAAAGTAGGGGGGTCGGCTTATACACGGGTCGGCTTATACACGAGTATATACGGTATATATATGTCCTTAACCTGAGCCCATCCTGGCCTATAGGTCGTCCTTGCTGGTGTACTTGTCTCCCATCCTGGTATACAGTATATGTCCCTCATCCAGATGTATATGTCCATCATCCTTGGCCCATCCTGGTATGTATGTTCGTCATCCTAGTATATATGTCCCCAATCATGGACCCATCCTGGTATACATGTCCCACATGTCCATCATCTAGCAATATATGTCCCTCATATATAACATATATAACAGGCCAATCCTGTTATATACTGTATGTCCCTTTTCTGGAACACATGTCCCCCATCATTGGCCCATTCTTGTATATATGTCCCCGATCATAGGCCATCCTGGTAAATATACCTCCCATTATGCTGCACACAGTAGTTAGGAAACAGTAGGGAATTTTTAATACACATATATTAGAAAATAGCTTAGATTGTAGCATCAAATCGATAGAGATTTAAATAATATTTCCTTTTGTCTTTGGACTGCCCCTCTAAGTTATGTAATAAGAAATTACACAGGGAAACAATAATGAACACGTGAAGAAAGAGATGCGAAAAGCCATGGAAAATCATTCCAAATTCTAACATGTGTACCGTATATACTTGTGTATAAGCCGACCCGTGTATAAGCCGACCCCCCTACTTTTGCCCCCAAAACCTGGGAAAACCTATTGACTCGTGTATAAGCCGAGGGTGGACCCCAGCACAGGTATACAGCCCCCAGCAGTGTGGTATACAGCAGCCTCCCCAGTGGTAGTATACAGCAGCAGCCCCAGTGGTATATACAGCAGCAGCCCCAGTGGTAGTATACAGCAGCCCCAGAGGTATATACAGCAGCCCCAGTGGTAGTATACAGCAGCAGCCCCAGTGGTATATACAGCAGCAACCCCAGTGGTAGTATACAGCAGCCCCAGTGGTAGTATACAGCAGCCCCAGAGGTATATACAGCAGCAGCCCCAGTGGTATATACAGCAGCAGCCCCAGTGGTAGTATACAGCAGCCCCAGAGGTATATACAGCAGCAGACCCAGTGGTATATACAGCAGCAGCCCCAGTGGTAGTATACAGCAGCCCCAGAGGTATATACAGCAGCCCCAGTGGTAGTATGCAGCAGGCCCAGTGGCAGTATACAGCAGCCCCAGAGGTATATACAGCAGCCCCAGTGGTAGTATACAGCAGCAGCCCCAGTGGTAGTATACAGCAGCCCCAGAGGTATATACAGCAGCCCCCGCCCCATCAGTATACAGGCCCCCCCCCTTGCTGCTCCTGTAAAGGAATACATTATTATACTTATCCCTGCCGCTGTCCCGCCGCGGCTATCGCGCTCCTCCGGCTTCATCCGGCTTCTTCCGGCTTCCTCCTCTGGCGCACAGACAATGACGTCATTGCCTGCGCCCACTGGAGGAGGAAGCCGGAAGAAGCCGGATGAAGCTGGAGGAGCGCGATAGCGGCGGCGGGACAGCGGCAGGGATAAGTATAATAATGTATTCCTTTACAGGATTGCTGCAGCAGGGGGGGGGGGCTCTGTATACTGATGGGGGCGGACGGCCTGTATACTGTATACAGTGTATACAGTATACAGTATACAGTGACTCGCGTATAAGCCGAGGGGGGGACTTTTCAGCCCAATTTTTGAAATTGAAAAACTCGGCTTATACGCGAGTATATACGGTAATATACTTACTGTCAGGATTCGACTCTTCTTGCCAATTCCATTGGTCATCACATCACTACTTCTATGCAATTTTCATAATTATCTTCACATGCCAATTTGCTTCTCTGCTGCTTCTCTCAATACAGCAGGAAATGTAATATTTCACTAAGCATTCAGAGAATCAGGAAGAGAAGCTAATCAGCACGTGACTGTATGCTCGCAGCTGAGCAGTCACATGATGAGTATTCACACTGCTCAGTATATAGGAGGGGCCACCAAACTGAATTTTTGCACTTTTATGGCCCCTTTACACGCAGCTACAGGTAACAGGTTTTCCACAGGTAACTTACTGGCTGCAGTGAAATCATGGAGACAAGGTTCTATCTTGTTGCTGTGTACAAATGGAACTATGTCTCCATGATTTCACTGCAGCAAGTAAGTTACCTGTGGAAAACCTGTTACCTGTAGCTGCGTGTAAAGGGGCCATTCGTGTTAGGCCGGTTTCACACCACAGCAAGATCAGGTCTGGGGCTGTCCGGTGTGAACCTGACAGCCCTGGACCCGATTTTACACTAATGCATCCCTATAGGGCCGGATGGAGCAGCGAGCGCTGCTAAACTTCAGCACCAGGAGCTGTTCCCTGCAGAGTTTTCAGGACCTTGAAATTTTAGCAGCAGCAGCTACGATCTCCCGAATCCGGCTGCAAACTGGACCAGTTATGTTTCAAAATCGGATCCGGGGCTGTCAGGTTCACACCTGATCTTGCCGTGGTGTGAAGCCAGCCTTAAAGGGAATCTGTGATTATCCCCTTCCCAACAGGCAATTGTACGTTTGGGTTTCTGATTTTTCCTTTCCTTTTTCCAAAAGCCAAAAGATTTTTATTTTTCTTTGACACAGCCATATGAGGGACTGTTTTTTTTTGCTCAACAATTTGTACTTTTGAATGACAACATCCATTTTTGGTTGTACTGGAAAATAGGCAAAAAAAATTCCAAGTGCTGTGAAATTGCAACAAATGTGCAGCTCAGCAATTATTTTTTAGAGTTCATTATGTGGTGAAATTATTGCAGCGTTACCAAACATGCATAGTGTTTTTCTTTCATGTAGGGAAAAAAATGTGAAAATTTGAATGGGGTGATTTTAATTTTTATAATTCTAAAATATTTTATTTTATAGGGAGCTGGAACCTGTAATCGATCACGCAACAATACCATAATAAATATTGCAGTCCCATATGAAACCCACCCAGCTGGAATTCAATGAGCATCGTCATGGCATGGAGACCTTTATCAGATCTGCAGCTGTAAAAACAAGCTATCGTTATTCTGGGAGAGCATTACAGGGGATTGATGGGCATTTAAAATGGCCCCCATCCAGCAGGCTAACAGCTGTGGGTAGAGCTCAGCAGGCAGATGATGGCTGAATAACACAGCCATCATCTATTGAAAAAGAATCAATCTCATCTGCTGAGCCCAAATCAAAGAACAAGACCTGACATATGACATATTAGTATGGCGGCCGTCACACGGTTCAATATCGCTAGCGATATTGTTAGCGATCACGTGCACGCGCGATCGCCAACAATATCGCTCACATCGCTGGTGAGCTGTCACACAGGCAGATTCACCAGCGATGTGGACCAGCGAGATCGCTGGTAACCATGGGACACATCGGGTTACTAGGCGGCGCGCGGCGCTTCCTAACCCGACGTTTACCATAGTTACCATCTCCCAGCATAGGCTCTGCCGCTGGGAGATGGATCATCGTGGTGTCACACACCACGATGAGGCAGATTGATCAAGCGTTTATCGCTTGATATGAGCTCCGGCTCACCAATCTGCGATCTAACGATCAAGCGATTTTACATTGTAAAATCGCTTGATTGCACGCAGCGATGCACAAACGATATCGCTTAAGCGATCAAAAAAACAGATCGCTTAAGCGATATCGTGCATTAAATTGAAGCGTGTGACGGCCGCCTTTGTCACATATTGAGAAGATGCTAATTAGACCCTTAACCCAGTTTTAGTATGTTAAACTGTCCACAACTTAGGATAGTGGCCATGAGTGGAATAAAACATCTGCTTAATTTTTTAATTTCTACTTTCCATTGGATAGATAGTAGCTTGTAAAAGATTAGATTATAATTTATGATAAGTCGAAGAGGTCGATTTCATAGTTTGTAGAAAGTTCCATATAAAAATAAAACATTACTGAACTATCTAAATACAGTTCTAAAAGGTGATGGGGGCAGCTTAAAATTGTCAGGTTACCCAATAGGTTGGCTGCAACTCAAGTTACTTTTTAAGTAAAACTAATACTTGATCCTCGCAGCATGTTATCATATCCATTTCAGTTACTAGGACACCCAAATTTGTCTACACAATTTTCAAGATATAATTTATTGAGAACTCGGGTGTGTGTGTTTGTCTGACATGAGAGGTTATCCGGGATTTCATTTTTCGTAATATGTGGCTAAAAACTAACAGGCAAGTAGTTGCTAATAAAGGCAACTTCCTGCTTGTTGTATCGGGCCAGCTCGGAGTGGTCACTGACCATTCCTGATGGTAAATCAGCTGTTCCATATTTACAGAGCTCTTCTTCTTATGGGCTTCTCTGTTGAAGGTAATCCATGAGTAAGGCATGTAGCTGAAACGCGTAGGATTGTACCCCCTATGCTGCACTATGTTTTAAACGGACTTCAATAATACTTGCTGTTTTATCGTATCCCTGATTTCTGTCAGCGCTGGATTGCTCCTCTTGTTTAAGTTTTATTGCCGCCCAAGACCATGAGCGTACACCCGAGCACTAGGAATTGGATCCATTAAGACTGAAGGAAGACCACTGAGGGGTGAGCTGAATAACGTTTTGTATTTTTCAGCTCTATTGAAGAGGCGTGACTGCTGGGGTCATGATGATTGACAACTGGTTCATATTATTATTATTATTATTATTTATTTATATAGCTCCATTATATTCCATGGCGCTTTACATGCTAAAAGGGGCAGACTAGGACAAGTAACATGGTAACAATACAAGTAACAATAAATGTGGACAATTCGGTTGTACAGATACAAGAGGGGAGAAAACCTGTCCGCGAGGGCTCACAGTCTACGAGGGGCGGGTGGGGATACAGTGTGAGGGGGAAGTTCCAGTCGTGAGGCGGTGTGGTGGACCGGGTCTTATTGCCGGTGGTAAGCTAGGTGGAACAGGTGGGTCTTCAGGCGTCTTTTGAAGGTTCCCAGGGTAGGAGAATGTCTGATGTGTTGGGGCAGTGAGTTCCAGAGTATGGGTGAAGCACGGGAGAAATCCTGTATGCGGTTGTGCAAAGAGGAGATGAGGGGGGAGTAGAGGAGGAGCTCTTGGGAGGATCGCAGGTTGCGAGAGGGTAGATATCGGGAGACCATGTCAGAGATGTATGGAGGGGACAGGTTGTGAAAGGCTTTGTATGTCATGGTTAATGTTTTAAACCGGGATCTCTGGGAAGTAGGGAGCCAGTGAAGGGCTTGGCAGAGGGGGGAGACAGGGGAGTAGCGGGGGGACAGATAGATTAGGCAGGCAGCGGAGTTCAAGATAGATTGGAGAGGTGCAAGGGAGGTATTGGGGAGGCCGGTGAGGAGCAGGTTGCAGTAGTCGAGGCGGGAGATGATGAGAGCGTGAATAAGGGTTTTAGCAGTGTTGTGTTCAAGGAAAGTGCGAATCCTATAGATGTTTTTGAGCTGGAGTCGGCAGGAGGTGGCGAGGGCCTGGATGTGGGGCTTGAATGAGAGGGAAGAGTCAAGGATTACCCCAAGGCACTTGGCTTGGGGGACTGGGGAGAGAGAGCATATATATCTTGGGTGCAGCTGCACCTGAAAAGCAGCCTGATGCTCCATATCTTTACTAACCCTAATGTCCATTAATTTTATACTGAAGGACAGGACACATATCTAACGTTTTGTCTTGCTCCATATATCTTTATCAGGGCAAGATCACATGAACCATATACAGGAGTGGCTAGGTGAATTTCTGGATACCATACTGATATGGAACTATGAGTTGCTGCATAATTTTCTATCCCAAAAGAATCCTAAAAAAAGCCTTTGTAATCGTAATTATCATACGATAATGTTAATGTCATCCACTTGAACATGCCGTTAATAAATGTGAATACCTGTATTGACTATTCTCCAGAACAAGCCTCTTGATGAATGCGTGAGGCGGGAGAAACGCATTGAGGCAAGAAGCTAAGAAGCATCTATGAAAGAGGAAAGCTTTCATATAGAGCAGTCTTAACTAGTTATTAACGCCTCCACTATAAGATAATCAATATATAATCATTTCATGCCAGATTATCTTCAGAAACATCAGTGTCGACAGACTGCACACAATAATCTAATTACTCTCCTGATCTACTACTGTATTTATCTTTTGTGATGTGTGCTTTAGAATAGGGGGTTTGCATCTTCCTGAGGAACCTATACTCTGACCTCTAGACCACATAGGAGGTTGTCTCCATTATCTCTAACATCACTTCTTTTACTATCTCGAGTGTGGTTTAGCTAGTTACACCTAAAAAATTCATTTTCTGACCAGGTCTTTATACCTTTGCCTGTCTGGACTGTTATTAGTCAAAAATATTCAGGCAGAGATAGATGAGGGTCATCTGTCGAGGAATGGGGGGCATCAATAAAAATTAAGGGTGTCACCTCTGTCATTAAATAGGGAGTACCTATGTGCTTTTTTCCCTACCATCCCACTCTTTTGTGCTTTGTGTCACATTTATGCATACTTTGTCTAATGGTGTAACCTGTTTTTTTAATTTTTGTGCATTAAAAGTTAATTTTTATATTTTGGGTTTCTATACCTCTTTTTCTTTGCATAAAAATCCCATTAGCATTGGCTTACTATGACTTTCTTTTGGCAGTTGGTTACCCACAGTTAGGCAGAGGGAAACTATCTGTCAATCAGCATGATGTTGGCAGTCACGTCCTATTCTAACATGTTGGTATTTGCTAATAGTAATGAGTTCATTATACTGATTTTATAAAAACATACTGCAATGACTTAGTTCAGCCACTAGAGGTCACCATGTCACAAGAGAAAAAAAGCCTGGGAATCTGCTGATAAAGAGAGGAAGTGATAAAACGAAAGTGTCAGACACCCGAGGTGAATGCAGAGGAGAGGAGATGTGTCTGAGATCCAGAAACACTTGGAGCCTTGATAGACCCAAACTGGACTGTATGATCAAGAGGAAGCAGTTTTCTGTCTGTAACTTGAATGTGTGACCGGTCACCAACTGTGTAGTCAGTTAGGGAGATCTAGGTAGGATCTGCAGCATCTGTAAGAACATTCCTGTTGCTGAGAATACAGATGGACTGATAGAGACTGTAAGAGCTCCTGTATACTGAGACTTTAGTGAATGTGAATGCTATAGGGGAGCTCCATTGCATACAACACAGTTGGACTGAGAGTGATCTGAATCTTCACCTGCACCTGGATGTATTAGAGAACTTGGTGACTTAGGAAGCTGATTGAACCTAGTGGTTGGGCATCAGAGTAAAAGGGTACAGTTTATTTTCTGACTGCAGATATCCAGTCAGGGAGACCGCTGTTTGCTCTGCAGAAAGAGAGACAGTGCATTGTATAACTATTGTGTTGGTTCAAGTGATTAGTGGTCTAAATATATAAATCTATATCAAGGGGAACACAGAGAAACAGGAATCTATTGTAATTAAGGCGGGAGGGGGGGTGTAAGGTTGTATACCTGAGAGAACCATGTGTCACGGTCACAGTAGAACCCGGGTAGGCCCTATATCAGAGAAGGAAAGGAGTGGCATAGTCTTGGGGATAGTAGTGCTCCTCTCTGTTAAGCTAACACTTGGGATCTCTCAGGCTGCATAAGTTGAATTCTGTGATTCGTAGCTGTTGTGGCCCATATTTTGTTGAGAAGTGAAATCCTGTTTTTGCAAGCTATAAAAGTTTGTTTGAAATCTTATTGTGGTTGGAGTTGTTCATAGCAGCACCGTATCCCTCACACATGTACGACTGGCATTCCGGTCGTTACACTTTTAATATAACAGAGTGGAAAATCAGCCACCGGTCTCTTGACGTGATGTCAGCGTAAGCAAGATTGCCGGCATAAACGTCTGTGACCGCTCTGTGCCGGCAATGATCAGCGACGGACATAGCAGGCAGACAGTAAATACATGCCTGTTAGTGCTTAGGCATATTGTAAAAAAATAATAATTAGCAGGCCTTGTTCGTAAAAAGATTGCTTTAACATACACTGATTATGTATCATATATTTTAAAAACTTTTATAATATGATCATTTTTATTTACCTGGCAACATCTGGATTCTGTTTGCAGAGGAGCAATATCTGTTCTGTGTTAATAAAAATAGCCCAGCAAGGAAAACAGCAGAGAAGTAAAATGAGAATTCCTCTCTGAAGTATTGTTCCCACACGTTTAAGGTTTTTACTACCGTATGTCTGTAGAAATAAAGAGAAAACTATTTAATTATAGTTCCCATGAAAGAGGTTCTTAATGAAGACAACTCCAGCCGTCATGCCCTATTAGCCTTATCCCTATTCTAGTGGACTAGAGACATTCTTATATTATATGGTAAATCACTAATTTTATTGTCTGCTGTATCTTATTTCAGATACCTGATTCCTGCTGTCCCCTGCAAAATCATCAACTTACCATGTGTGCCAGAAGTATGACTTGAGGCGAACAAATGATCTTCAGAGTGGCCACGGTTTGAATAAAGTTATTGTTAAAGAAACAACCCATTTAAGATATATTTTAAATGAAAAAGTGGAATCTCCACTGTTGTCCCCGCTTTATTCGCTATTACTAGGGTTGGGTGAACCCGAACGGTAAATTTTAGGGTCCATACTGGACACCTAATGTCCGTGCATGGACTTTGAACATGGACTTCTCAGTGAGGTCCATGTTACTGTTAGGGTTCAGGTTCAAACAGAGAAGTTGCAGTGATGGATAAAGCGTCCACTCACTGCAGCTTCTTGGGCCACACTGACAGCTACAGGGAAGACCTCAGCTCTGAAAAGTGGTGATGTCACTGGAGAGCTTCCTCAATGCCGTCAGTGAACTCAGTTGAACCCATCCTGGTACACACCGTATCTCACCATCATGGTATATATGGCCTTCATCCTGGTATATATAGTCCTCAATCTGGTATACATGGTTCCCATCGTCAGATATATAGTGTGTCCACACCCTAATGCATGTGTGTGTATATATATATATATATATATATATATATACAGTGTTGGCCAAAAGTATTGATACCCCTGCAATTCTGTCAGATAATACTCAGTTTCTTCCTGAAAATGATTGCAATCGCAAATTCTTTGGTATAATTATCTTCATTTAATTTGCCTTCAGTGAAAAAACACAAAAGAGAATGAAGCAAAAAGCAAAACATTGATCATTTCACACAAAACTCCAAAAATGTGCCAGACAAAAGTCTTGGCACCCTCGGCCTAATACTTGGTTGCACAACCTTTAGCCAAAATAACTGCGATCAACCGCTTTCGGTAACCATCAATGAGTTTCTTACAATGCTCTGCTGGAATTTTAGACCATTCTTCTTTGGCAAACTGCTCCAGGTCCCTGATATTTGAAGGGTGCCTTCTCCAAACTGCCATTTTTAGATCTCTCCACAGGTGTTCTATGGGATTCAGGTCTGGACTCATTGCTGGCCACCTTAGAAGTCTCCAGTGCTTTCTCTCAAACCATTTTCTAGTGCTTTTTGAAGTGTGTTTTGGGTCATTGTCCTGCTGGAAGACCAAAGACCTCTGAGGGAGACCCAGCTTTCTCCCACTGGGCCCTACATTATGCTGCAAAATTTGTTGGTAGTCTTCAGACTTCATAATGCCATGCACACGGTCAAGCAGTCCAGTGCCAGAGGCAGCAAAGCAACCCCAAAACATCAGGGAACCTCCGCCATGTTTGACTGTAGGGACCGTGTTCTTTTCTTTGAATGCCTCTTTTTTTCTCCTGTAAACTCTATGTTGATGCCTTTGCCCAAAAAGAGAGAACATTCCTTCAAAACGTTTTAGGCTTTCTCAGGTAAGTTTTGGCAAACTCCAGCCTGGCTTTTTTATGTCTCGGGGTAAGAAGTGGGGTCTTCCTGTGTCTCCTACCATACAGTCCCTTTTCATTCAGACGCCGACGGATAGTACGGGTTGACACTGTTGTACCCTCGGACTACAGGGCAGCTTGAACTTGTTTGGATGTTAGTCAAGGTTCTTTATCCACCATCCGCACATCTTGCTTTGAAATCTATGTCAATTTTTCTTTTCCGTCCACATCTAGGGAGATTAGCCACAGTGCCATGGGCTTTAAACGTCTTGATGACACTGCGCACGGTAGACACAGGAACATTCAGGTCTTTGGAAATGGACTTGTAGCCTTGAGATTGCTCATGCTTCCTCACACTTTGGTTTCTCAAGTCCTCAGACAGTTCTTTGGTCTTCTTTCTTTTCTCCATGCTCAATGTGGTACACACAAGGACACAGGACAGAGGTTGAGTCAACTTTAATCCATGTCAACTGGCTGCAAGTGTGATTTAGTTATTGCCAACACCTGTTAGGTTCCACAGGTAAGTTACAGGTGCTGTTAATTACACAAATTAGAGAAGCATCACATGATTTTTCTAACAGTGCCAATACTTTTGTCCACCCCCTTTTTTATGTTTGGTGTGGAATTAGATCCAATTTGGCTTTAGGACAATTCTCTTTTGTGTTTTTTCATTGAAGACAAATTAAATGAAGATAGTAATACCAAAGAATGTGTGATTGCAATCATTTTCAGGAAGAAACTGAGTATTATCTGACAGAATTGCAGGGTTGACAATACTTTTGGCCAACACTGCATATATATATATATATATATATATAGATTAGTATATTGGTGCAGCACAGCTCCCCTAGGTGCTCAGCAGTTACAGCTCCTCTCCTCCTTGCTGTGTAAGTATACAAATAAAGGACTGCAGCACTCTTCTTTGTGAAACAACCGCCTTTATTCGGCCATCAGGTGGGTGGTGACAACGTTTCGGGATCCTGTCCCTTTCTCTAGCAGCTATACAATGTCAAGGCTAGGTTTTTTATACCCTTGATTTTCATATGCTCACATAATTGCCAATTATCACATTCAGTTGTTTTTTATCTATATAGTGCCCTCTAGTGCAAAAACAGTGCTAGTGCACACTTATTCACCTTTTATATCATTATATTTAGCCCTTATTTTCCACATCATATATTTACATTATCTGTTCCATATTGATACTTATTTGATTGCTTTACATGTCGATATTCATCACCTTGCACAGCTATGACTTCCACCTGGTCCGCCCTCTCCTATGCAGCATACAGTTCTCCTACTTGCTTTCCTGCCGCCATTGCACGTGTCCAGCGTCTCTATGAGATCGCCCGCACATGCGCGGTGCAATTTGAGTAGTTTACCGTCGCTATGGCGATACCGGATATCCGGCGTCCGCCATCTTGCGACTCGCATTATATGCCTTTACACCTGCATTTGCATTTCAGCGGTGTTTACATGCCTATTGTCAATGTCCACTTGGTAGTTTGTGCAAATTGAGCAAAATTGTGTATGTGCAGGTCACTTATATCCAAAAAGTGCTATGTGCACATGCTAAAATCTATTTTGAGACTATACGTTAATTTTATTTTAAAACTACCGTTACCGTTATTAGTCTCCCCTATTTTACTTGTCATTATCCCTCGCCCATGAATCACCAAGCACAGTGTGTATGCCACTGCGGTCAGGTGTCAGCCTTACATGGTGATAGGAAACCCCCTCGCTCACCATCTATGCCGATCTTGGGGTCAATAGGATTTCTTATACTATTGGGGATACCCTAGATTATCCATTTAGTAGTTCCATGATTAATAAACCATAGTCATATCATATAGTCACATTATTTTATTTTTTTGTGCTTAAAGTGCTGAAGTTTCATACATTTAAAGTGCTATGCATTGCATCCATAAGATGCTTGTGTTATTGTATAGAATTAAAGTGCTTATCGTCATGTGCTTTGTGCATGGCATCTACAGGTCAACCAGATAGTCTGTTCTGCAAATTTGATAGCGGCCACTGTTTCTGCCTTGCTGTGCTTTCTACCGGAACATTGCTCTGGATCATTAGATGGGCTAAAATATGAATAATAATAATAAAACATATAAATATATTAAAATACATTAAAATTAATCTATATGAATATTAGTGTGCATCAAAATTACACCTAAAAGTGATTAATATCTGATTATCATAAAACTCGTATACAGTTTGTGCCTTTATTGTGACTAGTGCTCTCTATCTACAAGTACCACTTTTTACGTCCAAGTTACTTTTCCTATCAGGGTTCTCTTGTTTATTTCCGATTTCCTTACTACCTGCTTTACTTTGTTACAAAATCTCTATAATGTCAGACTCATTTTGTATTCAACATTCATCCCTGACGGCCTCAGAGTGTTTAGTTTATAAATCCACTCTAATTCTCTTATCTTCAATAATTTGGTCCTGTCTCCGCCTCTTCTGAGTGGGGGTATTGCATCGATTAATCTAAATTTCAGATCCCTCTCTTTGTGATTTTTTTCTACAAAATGTCTTGGAACTGGCAGGTCTTTCCTCTTTGCTCTGATGTCATGTCTATGCTGGTTAAAACGCGTTTTAAATTCTAAAGTGGTCTCACCTACATATTTGAGGCCGCATGGACATTCTAACAAGTAGATCACGTGGTCACTATTACAGGTCAGGAAGTGGTTGATTTTATATTCGACTCCATTATGTGTGAAACTTGGACCTTTCTGCATGTACTTACAATCAATGCACGAGATACACGGATAACACCCCTTTCTATCTCTCGATGTCAGAGTTGTTTGTCTACTCTTTTTCATAGAGCCAATGTCTGATCTAATAAAAGCATCCTTCAGATTTTTCCCTTTCCTATACGCTGTCATAGGTCTATTGTTGAACTCCTCAACCTCCGGTATACAACCGGAGGTTGAGGAGTTCAACAATAGACCTATGACAGCGTATAGGAAAGGGAAAATCTGAAGGATGCTTTTATTAGATCAGACATTGGCTCTATGAAAAAGAGTAGACAAACAACTCTGACATCGAGAGATAGAAAGGGGTGTTATCCGTGTATCTCGTGCATTGATTGTAAGTACATGCAGAAAGGTCCAAGTTTCACACATAATGGAGTCGAATATAAAATCAACCACTTCCTGACCTGTAATAGTGACCACGTGATCTACTTGTTAGAATGTCCATGCGGCCTCAAATATGTAGGTGAGACCACTTTAGAATTTAAAACGCGTTTTAACCAGCATAGACATGACATCAGAGCAAAGAGGAAAGACCTGCCAGTTCCAAGACATTTTGTAGAAAAAAATCACAAAGAGAGGGATCTGAAATTTAGATTAATCGATGCAATACCCCCACTCAGAAGAGGCGGAGACAGGACCAAATTATTGAAGATAAGAGAATTAGAGTGGATTTATAAACTAAACACTCTGAGGCCGTCAGGGATGAATGTTGAATACAAAATGAGTCTGACATTATAGAGATTTTGTAACAAAGTAAAGCAGGTAGTAAGGAAATCGGAAATAAACAAGAGAACCCTGATAGGAAAAGTAACTTGGACGTAAAAAATGGTACTTGTAGATAGAGAGCACTAGTCACAATAAAGGCACAAACTGTATACGAGTTTTATGATAATCAGATATTAATCACTTTTAGGTGTAATTTTGATGCACACTAATATTCATATAGATTAATTTTAATGTATTTTAATATATTTATATGTTTTATTATTATTATTCATATTTTAGCCCATCTAATGATCCAGAGCAATGTTCCGGTAGAAAGCACAGCAAGGCAGAAACAGTGGCCGCTATCAAATTTGCAGAACAGACTATCTGGTTGACCTGTAGATGCCATGCACAAAGCACATGACGATAAGCACTTTAATTCTATACAATAACACAAGCATCTTATGGATGCAATGCATAGCACTTTAAATGTATGAAACTTCAGCACTTTAAGCACAAAAAAATAAAATAATGTGACTATATGATATGACTATGGTTTATTAATCATGGAACTACTAAATGGATAATCTAGGGTATCCCCAATAGTATAAGAAATCCTATTGACCCCAAGATCGGCATACATGGTGAGCGAGGGGGTTTCCTATCACCATGTAAGGCTGACACCTGACCGCAGTGGCATACACACTGTGCTTGGTGATTCATGGGCGAGGGATAATGACAAGTAAAATAGGGGAGACTAATAACGGTAACGGTAGTTTTAAAATAAAATTAACGTATAGTCTCAAAATAGATTTTAGCATGTGCACATAGCACTTTTTGGATATAAGTGACCTGCACATACACAATTTTGCTCAATTTGCACAAACTACCAAGTGGACATTGACAATAGGCATGTAAACACCGCTGAAATGCAAATGCAGGTGTAAAGGCATATAATGCGAGTCGCAAGATGGCGGACGCCGGATATCCGGTATCGCCATAGCGACGGTAAACTACTCAAATTGCACCGCGCATGTGCGGGCGATCTCATAGAGACGCTGGACACGTGCAATGGCGGCAGGAAAGCAAGTAGGAGAACTGTATGCTGCATAGGAGAGGGCGGACCAGGTGGAAGTCATAGCTGTGCAAGGTGATGAATATCGACATGTAAAGCAATCAAATAAGTATCAATATGGAACAGATAATGTAAATATATGATGTGGAAAATAAGGGCTAAATATAATGATATAAAAGGTGAATAAGTGTGCACTAGCACTGTTTTTGCACTAGAGGGCACTATATAGATAAAAAACAACTGAATGTGATAATTGGCAATTATGTGAGCATATGAAAATCAAGGGTATAAAAAACCTAGCCTTGACATTGTATAGCTGCTAGAGAAAGGGACAGGATCCCGAAACGTTGTCACCACCCACCTGATGGCCGAATAAAGGCGGTTGTTTCACAAAGAAGAGTGCTGCAGTCCTTTATTTGTATATATATATATATATATATATAGTGAGTTAGCGACCTGTGTATATATATACTAGCTGTAGTACCCGGCTACGCCCGGGTTAATAAATAACTGATGTTAGCTAACAAAATAATAAATAACTGATGTTAATAACCTGTAAGAAAATAGAAGTTGAGCTGTGATTGATTGCTATAGGCAGCCTAATAAATCTCCAACCAATAGTAAACCCTCCCCTGGCCGGGCAGTATATGTTACCTAACACATACACATAATAGACAGCTCATGTGACTGACATCTGCCTTAATTCCCTATATGGCACATGTGTTGCACATTGGCTGTTTTTAATCAGATGTTTATGTTTGGAAATTAAAGATAGCACACGTATGAAGTGAGTTGTGTGAGGTGATTTGTACACATCTGTGTCTGTCTGTGTGGTTTGTGTGTCCCTGGGGTGTGTGTATGTGTGTGCCCCTGTGGGGTGAATGCATGTGTCCCTATAGGGTGTGTATGTGTGTGTGTCCCTGTGGGGGTGGGGGTCTGTTTGGTGTGTGTCTCTGTTGTGTGTGTCTCTTTGTGGTGTGTGTGTGTGTGTCCCTGTGGGGTGAGTGCATGTGTCCCTATAGGGTGTGTATGTATGTGTGTCCCAGTGGGGGGGTGTCTGTGTGGGGTGTGTGTGTCTCTATGTTGTGTGTGTCTCTTTGTGGTCTGTGTGTGTGTGTCCCTGTGCGGTGAGTGCATATGTCCCTATTGTGACGACCATCCGCTGTGAGGCTGAGCTGCTGGTAAGGCAGCACCCCGAGAAACCCAGAGACCCTTAACCCCTATACAGGGATCTGGAATTATAGCGGAGCCCAGGAGGTAGCTACCTATGAGAGCAGCAGAGCAGGGAGGTCGTCTAGGAAGGGAAAAATCAGGAACCGAAGAACGTTGTCAGGAGTCCGAGTCAAAACCGAGAGGGCAGCGAAGGTACAAAATGGTCAGGCGGTAACAGAGTCGAAAATCCAGGCAAAGGTCAGAGTCAAAACCGAGAGGGCAGCAAAGGTACAAAATCGTCAGGCGGTAACAGAGTCGAAAATCCAGGCAAAGGTCAGAGTCAAAACCAAACAGACACTATGTTACTGGGGAACCAAAACTATATCTGGCGGCCTGCAAGACAGGCTCCAATGTATTTGAAGGGCGCGGTTACCTCCCATAGGCTGGAGCTCACAGCCTGATGACCTCATCCGGACCGCCCCTAGAACCAGGCCAGATGGAGATGCACGACTGGCTCCACCCACCCCACCTCTGACAGAAGAACGCAGGCTGCGCCTAACGGACGCCTCTGCAGGGCCCGCTCCTCTGCGACCAACACCACCCAGAGGGGAAACACAGCGGCGCTCAGCGACAGAGGCAGACGTCGCGGGAGTAGTTCCATATGAGGACAAGGCCCTCCTATCACCGGCACCACCAGCCGAAGGAATCCGGCTCCTCCCAGCAGCCGAGGCAGGAACACCGGCCACCGAGTCCAGTGGCGATGTGACACCTATAGGGTGTGCATGTGTCCCTGTGGGGGGGTCTGTGTGGTGTGTGTGTGTGTCTCTTTGTGGTGTGTGTGTGTCCCTGTGGGGTGAGTGCATGTGTCCCTATAGGGAGGCTATGTGTGTGTATCCTTGTGGGGGGGGTCTGTGTGGTGTGTGTGTCTGTGTTGTGTGTGTCTCTTTGTGGTGTGTGTGTGTGTCCCTGTGGGGTGAGTGCATGTGTCGCTATAGGGTGTGTGTGTCCCCTTGGGGGTGTGTGTGTCTCTGTGTTGTGTGTGTCTCTTTGGGGTGTGTGTGTGTTTGTTCGGGTGTGTGGTGAGTATCCAATGTTGGGGCTGCACCTTAGCGACTATACACTTGCTGTTACTCTTTGTGTGCGTGTGGTGTGTATACATGTCCCCGTGTGTGGTGAATATCCCATGTTGGGGCCCCACCTTAGTGACTATATGCTGGTATGTGCTGTTAGTCTTTGGCGCTATCATTAAGCCCCTCTCATTCACAACTGTCAACTGGTAACTGTCACTTTTTCCCCATTATGTAGATGGGGGCAAAATTGTTTGGTGAATTGGAATGCGCGGGGTTAAAATTTCGCCTCACAACATAGCCTATGACGCTCCCGGGGTCCAGACGTGTGACTGTGCAAAATTTTGTGGCAATAGCTGACAGCTGTCGATTTTCCTTCAACACTTTTCCATTCACTTTTTCCCCATTATGTAGATAGGGGCAAAATTGTTTGGTGTACTGGAACGCGCAGGGTTAAAATTTCGCCTCACAACATAGCCTATGACACTCTTGGGGTCCAGACGTGTGACTGTGCAAAATTTTGTGGCTGTAGTTGCGACGGTGTAGATGCCAATCCTGGATATATCTACATACACACATACATACACACATTCAGCTTTATATATTAGATATATATATAATTAGAAAAATTCTCTGCAGCACTCAGCTACTACCAGTGATGTACATATGCTAACAAGCTATATATATTTGAGAAAAAAGTTTAAAAACTTACGTTTTTTTCAAAAAACTCAAAAATTCTTATTTTTTTATTTCTGAAGTTCTTAGTACACACATTGACCAATGTCTGTTTGCTCATCAACTGAGACAAAGTGACTTCAGGTCTGATGAGTCCTAACGTTGACATCCCTGCCTTCCTTTTCCTCCCTATACCACTTCTCAGTGGGCGGACCCCATCTCGACCCTAGACCACCTGTACATAAAATATGTACATCACTGATAGTAGCTGAGTGCTGCAGAGAATTTTTCTAATTGTTTAATTCAGTGTCCCTGCTTGGCACCAGTTCACATTGTGTCTGTGAGTGCTGTGCAGTTTTTTTCTGTTTTGTATCATATAGAGTTAGACCACCTGTAGGTGATGAGGGTGCAAATTGCAGACATGGAGCCAGTAACTCTATATGATACAAAACAGAAAAAAACTGCACAGCACTCACAGACACAATGTGGACTGGTGCCAAGCAGGGACACTGAATTAAACAATTAGAAAAATTCTCTGCAGCACTCAGCTACTACCAGTGATGTACATATTTTATGAACAAGTGGTCTAGGGTCGAGATGGGGTCCGCCCACTGAGAAGTGGTATAGGGAGGAAAAGGAAGGCAGGGATGTCATCGCTAGGACTCATCAGACCTGAAGTCACTTTGTCGCAGTTGATGAGCAAACAGACATTGGTCAATGTGTAAACGTAAGTTTTTAAACTTTTTTCTCAAATATATATAGCTTGTTAGCATATGTACAACATTGGAAGTAGCTGAGTGCTGCAGAGAATTTTTCTAATTGTTTAATTCAGTGTCCCTGCTTGGCACTAGTTCACATTGTGTCTGTGAGTGCTGTGCAGTTTTTTTCTGTTTTATATATATGTATATTATATATATATATATATATATATTGTGAGGTAGCGACACGTGCCATAGTGCCGGCATGCCTCACAATATATATACACATATATATCTAATATATAAAGCTGAATGTGTGTGTGTATGTATGTATGTGTGTGTGTATGTATGTCCGGGATTGGCATCTACACCGTCGCAACTACAGCCACAAAATTTTGCACAGTCACACGTCTGGACCCCGAGAGCGTCATAGGCTATGTTGTGAGGCGAAATTTTAACCCGCGCGTTCCAGTTCACCAAACAATATTGCCCCTATCTACATAATGGGGAAAAAGGGAAAGGAAAAGTGTTGGAGGAAAATCGAGAGCTGTCAGCTATAGCCACAAAATTTTACACAATCACACGTCTGGACCCCGGGAGCGTCATAGGCTATGTTGTGAGGCGAAATTTTAACCCTGCGCATTCCAATTCACCAAACAATATTGCCCCTATTTACATAATGGGGAAAAAGGGAAAGGAAAGTGTTGGAGGAAAATCGACAGCTGTCAGGTATAGCCACAAAATTTTGCACAGTCACACGTCTGGACCCCGAGAGCGTCATAGGCTATGTTGTGAGATGAAATTTTAACCCTGAGCGTTCCAGTTCACCAAACAATTTTGGCCCTATCTACATAATGGGGAAAAAGTAAAAGGAAAAGTGTTGGAGGCAAATTGACAGCTACCAGATGTGAACAAGGGGGACTTAAAGAATGAGAGTGATGCCGCCAAAGAGTATATACCATACAGATGCTAAGGTGGGGCCCCGACATAGGATACTCACCACACACGGGGATATGAACACACACACAAAATGCACACACACACTACCACGTGCTTGAACACATATACCACCCTCAGCACACATTTCACCACACATACACCAACCTCGCCACATAATCGCCCTAAAACACACACAAGTCTGGTATTATCCTTCAACAATAAAAATCTGCTTAATAAGCAGCAAAACTACAAGAGAAACAAATGTACCATATAGGAAATACGGCAGCTGTCAGTCACATGAGCTGTCTATTATGTGTATGTGTGAGCTAATATATACTGTCAGGGGGGAGGGTTTCCTGTTGCCTGGGGATTTATCAGGCTGCCAATAGCAACCAATCACAGCTCAGCTTCTATTTTGCTACTGTTAATCTGAGCTCTGATTGGTTAATATAGACAACAAAGGACATTCTCAGTAAAGCTTCTGTGAGGTAATAGGATGTCTGTGAGGTAATAGGATGTCAGTTAGGGTGTGTTGGTGGAAAGGCTGATGTCAGTCACATTACCTCTATGTGAGAGGATATAGAAACTGTGGAATATCTGTGGTGTTGAAATATATGTTGTGAAATGCTTCTATTAGCTTAGTTTTTGCCTTTTAATAATTACATTTCTATCGATTTGTTTTGTGGTTTTTGTGTGCAGAATACATTTTTGTTAACACATTCTATTTTGTTAACAGCAGTTATTAACCCAGGCGAAGCCGGGTAGTACAGCTATTTTATATATATAATGAAGAAAAATATGAAAGGAAATGAAAAAAAAATATAGTGTATGTATACATCTATCTATATATATACAGTTTATATAGTCCCTATCTAATATATAAAGTTGAGTGTATGTATGTGTGTGCGTCTGTGTGTATGTGTGTGTGGCAAACCCCGCCCACTCCACATGGTCACATCCCACTCCTCATAGCCACACTTGCTCCACATAGCCCCACCCCACTCCACATAGCCATGCTCATGTGTGTGACAAGCCCCACCCACTCCAGATAACCACATCCCACTCCACATAGCCACGCCCACTATACAGCCACGACCCTCAATTGTGATGTTACAATAGAATGTAGAATGTTAGCTTATAAAATTCTGTGTCGTGTCACTGCCTCATCATTCTGATCTTATGACTCATAAGAACAAGAATGTGACTGGATGATTGTTGTTACACACTAAGAGAAAAGCTGTATTTTGCCTCAATGAGCAAGACTTAGGCCGGCTTCACACCATGGTGGAATCCGATCTGGGGCTGTCAGGGGTGAACCCCATAACATACTATGGGGCCGGATGGAGCCAGATGGCAGCTATCTGCCATCCGGTTTCCATCTGTCCGGGAGAATCTGGGAGGATTCAGATTTTTCTCCCAGACACAAAAATGCTGCTTACAGCATTTTTGTGTCTGGGGGAAAAAAGCTGATCCTTCCGGATGCTCCCGGATCCTCCCAGTCCGTTGTGATTCGGCGCCCCCTAACATGAGGGTCTATGGCGCTGGATCGCACTGGAGCCACACCCGGGAGCAGGACGTCGGGTGCTGAAGCACCACCAGCTGTCCCCTGCTGACAGTTCAGGACCGCAGCTAGTGGGGAGCTAGCCGCGATCTTGAATTATCAGCAGCTGCGGCTGCAAATGAGCCATCCGGCTGCACACCGGACAGGAGGGCATAATTGGCCCTCTAGATCTGTGTCCAGACCTGGTCCGGAGCTGTCAGGTGCACCCCTGACAGCCACGGATCGGATCTTGTCGTGGTGTGAAGCCGGCTTTACAGAAATGGAAGAAAGTGAGGCAAGAATTACAGAAATTAGTTCAGAAATGGAAGAAAGGGAGGCAAGAGCTACTTTCTCAAGGGCCGTGGAAGAAAGGGAGATAAGAATTACAGAAATGAATGAATGTATGTATGTATGTTTGTCCACTAAAGGAATTCACACTATTGCATCTACAATCACAAAATTTTGCAAACACACCCAATTTGACTCAGGGCTTGTAGGGGGTGTGGATTTGGGGGGGCAGATTTAGAGGGGTGTGGGTTAAGCGGGCGAGGGAGGGGCATTTTTTAGGGAGGTGAGGGTGCAGGTTTGGGGAGGGTGCAGGGGATGCAGGAGATGTTTTGGGGTGGGGGGGTGAGGAGTAGATTTGGGGGGAGTATGGGTGGATGGGGCGGGTTGGGGGGGAGGCAGGAATGATATGTATAGTGGACATACAAAACACACACAGCTTATAACTAAGAACAGTTAGTTACATACAGTATATCTATCCCCCAATCTGACATACATGGTCCTTCTCCTTGTATAGCTATGTCCCTGTCCCCCATTATAATCTAATATATAAAGCTGAATGTGTGTATGTATGTGTGTGTGTATGTGTGTATATCCGGGATTGGCATCTACACCGTCGCAACTACAGCCACAAAATTTGGCACAGTCACACGTCTCGACCCCGGGAGCGTCATAGGCTATGTTGTGAGGCGAAATTTTAACCCTGCGCATTCCAGTTCACCAAACAATTTTGGCTCTATCTACATAATGGGGAAAAAGTGAATGGAAAAATATTGGAGGAAAATCGACAGCTGTCAGCTATAGAGACAAAATTTTGCACAGTCACACGCCAACATGAGATATTCACCCCGCATGGGGACATGTATACACACCACACGCACACAAAGAGTAACAGCAAGTGTATAGTCGCTAAAGTGCAGCCCCAACATTGGATACTCACCACGCACCCGAACAAACACATACCACAAAGAGACACACACAACACAGAGACACCCCCAAGGGGACACACACACACTCTATAGCGACACATGCACTCACCCCACAGGGACACACACACCACAAAGAGAGACACATAACACAGACACACACCACACAGACCCCCCCCACAGGGACACACACACATAGCCACCCTATAGGGACACATGCACTCACCCCACAGGGACACACACACCACAAAGAGACACACACACACCACACAGACCCCCCCCCCACAGGGACACACACACATACACACCCTATAGGAACACATGCACTCACCCCTCAGGGACACAAACACACCACAAAGGGACACACACAACACAGAGACACACACACCTCACACAGACACCCCCCCACAGGGACACAAACACATACACATCCTATAGGGACACATGTACTCACCCCACAGGGACACACACACACACCACAAAGAGACACACACAACACTGATACACACACATGCACTCACCCCACAGGGACACACACACCACAAAGAGACACACATAACACAGACACACACCACACAGACCCCCCACAGGGACACACACACATAGCCACACTATAGGGACACATGCACTCACCCCACAGGGACACACACACCACAAAGAGACACACACACACCACACAGACCCCCCCACAGGGACACACACACATACACACCCTATAGGGACACATGCACTCACCCCTCAGGGACACAAACACACCACAAAGGGACACACACAACACAGACACACACACCTCACACAGACACCCCCCCACAGGGACACACACACATATACACCCTATAGGGACACATGCACTCACCCCACAGGGACACACACACACATCACAAAGAGACACACACAACACAGATACACACACACACCACAGACCCCCACACAGGGGCACACACACATACACACCCTAAAGGGAAACATGCACTCACCCCACAGGGACACACACACACACCACAAAGAGACACACACAACAGAGACACACACCACACAGACCCCCCCACAGGGACACACACATACACACCCTATAGGGGCACATGCACTCACCACACAGGGACACACACACATACCACAAAGAGACACACACAACAGAGACACACACCACACAGACCCCATCCCACAGGGACACACACATACACACCCAAGGGACACACACACCACACAGACAGACACAGATGTGCACAAATCACCTCACACAACTCGCCTCATACGTGTGCTATCTTTATTTTCCAAACATAAACATCTGATTAAAAACAGCCAATGTGCAACACATGTGCCATATAGGGAATTAAGGCAGATGTCAGTCACATGAGCTGTCTATTATGTGTATGTGTGAGGTAACATATACTGCCCGGTCAGGGGGAGGGTTTACTGTTGGCTGGAGATTTATTAGGCTGCCTATAGCAATCAATCACAGCTCAGCTTCTATTTTCCTACAGGTCATTAATATGACATATTCAAATTCTATTTTGTTATAGCTAACAGCAGTTATTTATTAACCCGGGCGTAGCCGGGTACTACAGCTAGTATATTATATATTTATTCATTTATATAGTGCCATTAACACCATAGCACTTTACATACAGTTTGCAACACCTCTTGGGGCTCACAATCTACAACATCCTATCAGTATGTCTTTGCAATGTGGGAGGAAACCCACACAAACACAGGGAGAACATACAAACTCCTTGCAGATGTTGTCCTTGGTGGGAATTGAACCCAGGATCTCGGGACCTCAGGGCTACAAAGGCTGCCTCATATTATACATGGTTCTTCTCCTTGTGTGTGTGCATGTACTGTATATTTAAACTCCATCCTGGCATACTTGTTCCCCCTGGTTTATATATATAAACCCCATCCTGGCATACAAAGTCCCTCTCCCGGTGTATATATACAGGGTAGGCCATTTATATGGATGCACCTAAATAAAATGGGAATGGTTGGTGATATCAACTTCCTGATTGTGGCACATTAGTATATGGGAGAGGGAAAAACTTTTCCAGATGGGTAGTGATCATGGTGAACATTTTGAAGTCAGCTATTTTGGATCCAGCTTTATTTTTTTTCAATGGGAAGAAGGTCATGTGGCACATGAAACTTATTGAGAATTCCATAAGAAAAACAATGGTGTGCTTGGTTTTAACATAACTTTATTCTTTCATGAGTTATTTACAAGTTAATGACCACTTATAAAATGTGTTCAAAGTGCTGCCCATTGTGTTGGATTGTCAATGCAACCCTCTTCTCCCACTCATGACACACTGATAGCAACGCCACAGAAGAAATGCTAGCACAGGCTTCCAGTATCCATTGTTTCAGATGCTACACATCTCGTATTTTCACAGCATATACAATTGCCTTCAGATGAGTGATGAGGCAAACTTTTTTGTGAATGGTGAAGTTAACAAACAAAACCACCGCTATTGGTCTGACACTAACCCATAGTGGATAGATCCCTCCTAGACTGTTTGAACACAAAAAAATTGATGGTATGTGTGGCGCCCCTGCGACCAGGAGGCCACAAAAGGAACTGCAGCCAGGCAAGAAGGAGACAGTTCTTTAGGGACATCTTCAACACACACACCCACAAGACACAGCACCCAACCCGGAGCCCGGGACTTTAGGCGGACAAAGGGGTGACGGGGTTTAGAGGGAAGTGGGTGGGAATGTAGGTCAGGTGACAAACCAGTACAAAAGGGGGGAACAACTAGGAGTTAGACAGTACCGGAGTAGGCTGAGACGAAAAGACCAAGAGTAGGCCGGAGTAGGCTGACCAGAAAAGGCAGGAATGGACAGAAAGATGTGGCACCCCATGGATTAAAATGCCACAATAACACCACATAGGTTCTCTCCCCACTACACACTGGCAAACACTAGCACCTCTGGGCCAGGAGGGGGAGCACCACCTGCCCCTTAAATACTCCTGCTCATGAGGGAGAGCTCAGTTCAGCTCAGAGCAGGGCTGTGAAGAGCACAAGTTAGTGCAGAACTTAGTGCAGGTCCAGCAAGGGTCATAGGAACAGGAGAACTACAGACAGAGGAACACGTCTGGGAGCTGGAGTGATACCTTCACTTGCCCCAGAAGAACGCACGGAACGGACACCGGATCCGGTACTGTGTCTGGCACCCGCACAGTGAATCCAGGAACAGTGGGATCTCTAGATGCCCCTAGTACCAGTGCAAAGCAACACGGAGGGGTCAGCACAGCACAGAGGACTCAACTTGCCTAGCCAAGTGGTACCAGCAGAACACAGAGAAAGAGTGAGAAGTCCCAGCAGCTTAGCTAGACGCAGCCGCCAGGACACACACAGCGTAACACGAGGAAGCTGACGACCCGGACAGGGTGGGAAGAGAGCTTAGCCCCATTACAGACTCCATGGACTATAACCTGCAACAACATCTGCAGTAAAGCTTTGGAAAACAGCAGAACTGTGAGTCTGTGTATTGATTGCAACCTTTGCCCTACATTCAGTAACAGAGAGCTCCCACCTATAGAGCTACAAGCCTGCCAGCTATGCACACGGATTAGAAGAAGCTGCAGCAACAGGAGAAGAGGAGAATTGCACTTTTGACTACCAAACGTGAGTGTGTGTCCTTTAACCCCGTCTTCACCATTCATATCCATTATAGACTATACCATCACTGCCCGGGGAATACAGTTCTACCCACTGGGACTATTACACCTAAGCTGCCATCCCATCATCCCCGGAGGTTTTGCAGCAGCGGCGGCCCCGTCACTGGCCGCATATGGTGGGTGGCGTCACGACTGACAATCCCCTGTAAATACACCCCTTTTATTTGCCAGGGCCCGGGAAACGGACCGGACCAGGACCACCCGTGACTTCCCCCGCAGCAGACACGGTCCGGTACCGAGTACCCTCGTCCCAGTGGGCTCAAAAAACCTGGCGTCACGAACACGGGCAGCGTGTGCCGTGATTGATGTGAAAACCGTTTTTGAACTGAACCATCTGAACTGTATTTTTGAAAATCCGCCATCTTGGAGCGCGCGGCACGTGGGAAAGAGAGGGGGCGGTACTATGCAGTGGCGTGAACCCAGCCTCCTTCCATGGTGCTGACGACATCTAGCGGGGAAGAAGATCCCTGGTGCACCCCGGAACCTTCCATAGACATCCGGACGGAAACGGAAGACGGAGGGCGGATATTAACTAAGGGGGCCCAAGATGTCGCAGCCCAGTGCACAAGGCGGCGACGGAGCAGCCGGTGGAGCTGCATCGCCGGACCCAGCGATATTACCCGGCGGTGCAGCGGCGCAAGGAAAAGCACCCATCATGCCGTTCCTGATGCCGTATACTCCAGGGGCAATGTGACTGCCCCAATACTCCGGTGAGCCTAATACATTAACTGACTTTATGCTAAAGATAAAGGAATATTATGTGATGTATCCCCTCACTGAAGCCCAGCGTGTAGGAATGATAATGGGACAATTAACGGGCAATGCACGGCGTGAGGTTGTGTCCTGGCTGGACACAGATAAGGACACTGTAGAGCATCTAGAAGCTAGACTGAAAGCAACGTTTGAATCTGCTGTTGATACCCGGGCTAAGATGAGGTTCTTTGCATGCCACCAGAAACCTAAACAGAGTGCCAGAGACTTTACCTTGAACCTGCAGGAAGCACTCAAAGCCCTTAAACTGGCAGAACCTGCTTTAGCCCCAGGAGCTGATAAACTGCTACTTGACCAATTCATAGAGGACCTCCATTCCCCTTCCCACCGAGGACAGTTAAGCATGATACTGCTGCAGAACCCTGACATGACATTTACTGAGCTGAAAGATAGAGCTATCCGTTTGCAGCAGCTGGAAGAGCCACGGGAGCTATCAACTGTCCCGGACACTGCAGCAACACCTCAGCAGCCGGCAGCGCCAGCGACATCTGCTATGTCAGCAACTGCTGCTGAGACTGGAGAACTAATTTCTAATGCAGCCCTCAATCAGAAGCTAGATGCCCTGACAGACACCGTGATCTCCATGGCCAAGGTCATCAAGGAACTGCGAGAGTCAAAGCCTGCACCCAAGATCCAGTTGGCGACCAGCGGAGAGGATGTCCCGTGGATGAGGCCCAGGAAATACCCAGCAGCAAGAGGACGACCCAGCGATCGCTACCAACCGGATGGACAGCCCATTTGCCGCCGTTGCCAGAAGCCAGGCCATCTTGCTCGTGAGTGTCCTTTAAACGACGATGCTCTGGGCAGGCGGGCCGCTCCCCAGGAACGAACACTCAGAAGGGTGAAGACATTTTAGACTGCTAATTACCGATTTGAGCTGCTTTTAAGGTCCCTTTACACTTGGTGACGTTCCAGCGATCACAACAATACGACCTGGTAAGGATCGCTGGAACGTCGCTACGTGGTCGCTGGTGAGATGTCAAACAGTCAGATCTTATATCGACGCAGCAACGCTGTGGCGACCCGTATAAGGACCTCAGCAGTCGTTGGGACCCTGTCACACAGCAGCTAGTCTGACAACTCAGACCTACGTGGCTGAGTTCTGAGTCGCGAACGAGGTCGTTGTTAAGGCGTCAAACACATCGATGCATGCTGGCCAGCAGGAAACCGACAATCAAAAAATGGTCCAGGCCATTTCAACCCAATCGCCGATGTCACAGCGGGGGCCTGGTCGCTGCTGCGTGTCAAACATAGTGAGATCGATGGTGAGGTCACTGTTGCGTCACAAACCTGTGACGCAACAGCGATCTCGCTTGGTGTGATGGGGCTTTAGGCCTAGGAGCACTGGAGCTGATCAGCTACACGTCTGCCAACATGCGCAGCTGAACCCCCCCCCTTTAATTTATATGTTTTTTATGATTTGCTAAAATAAAACTTTAAAACTATTTAAGAGTACATAAAACATTTTGTTTGCTTTTTTTTCCATTTAAGTGAAATGAGGTGATTTAAAAACAGAAATTGTGGCATGCAGAAAAAAATAGATTTTAGAATTTTTGGAATGTGAAAATGGGTTTGCTTTAATTCTTTTATGAGTTTCTTTAAAATATGCAGAGATTAAAATTTAACAAGGTTAACCCCCTCCCTTTAACCGTCTGTATGAATAGTTGCTATTGACTGAGGGTGGGGTTGCAAGTTGTGTTGGAGCTGGAGAGTCAGGCAGGCTACTAGTTACTGCCACGGGCACAGCTTTCATACATGCCATATATGACATACAGTATTGTGAAAAATATAAAAGGTATGCAGGGGCGGGCTGGCCCAGGTGGCAGGGGGGCAAGTGCCCCCTGGGCTGGTGGTATAGTCCACCATTAGGGCCGCCCCCTGTAGAAACGGGCCGGCCGCGGGCGTCGCTTTGCGGCCGGAGCGTCGGTTTGCGGCAGGTGCGACGCTTTGCGGCTGGAGGAGGTAAGGTCAGCTATGACAGCACCCCCCCCCCCCCCCCCCCGCTTCTCAAGGCTGCTGGACCTGACAGCACCCCCCCCCCGCTTCTCAAGGAAGGGCCGGGGATAGCAAACTGCCACCCAGGGAAAGAGGCTCCAGCCAGCCCCTGAAGGTATGTGTGGGAAAAAATGCTGCAAAGTAAGAAGGCTTTCAAAACTTGAAGTGTAAAATATTTTTTGTATTAGTTAACAAAATGAAAAGTGAATAAACAAAAAAAATCTAAATGAAATCAATATTTGGTGTGAATGCCCTTTGCCTTCAAAACAATATCGGGTCATTCCATGTCAAGTGAACCAATGATTATTACCTCTATATTTTTAATTATTTTGAGATTTTGTTATTTGATAATAGCATGTCAGACAATGCAAAATGTGAAGAGAAAAATTTTTTAAAAAATTTATTTTTTTTTTAAATGATTTTCAAAGTTCGGAAAAAGTGTGAATTTCGCTGTTGCCTGCCTTTACGTTTCTCCTCATAACTAAGGCTAGGAATAAGATAGAGAGACAAAATAAACACCATTCTACTCAGAACTATACAGGCTTTCACCAGATATGTCACAAGAGGATCTTTGTTAATATTTTACCCATGTGATCGCAAGCGCAAAACTTTAAAACGTATTTCCGAAAAATCGGCGCGCTTTAAATATTTCAAAAACTGCCCATGTGTCTGCTTTGCTCTTAGCCACATCTGTACCAAATTTCAAGTTGGGATCGCAATGGGATCATATTTTAACATATTTTACTATTAATAGCGTCAATGGGTCATTCCATATCAAGTGATCTAAATATGAATATTTTTTTTTACCTGACGTCTTTAGATTTTTTTTTTTTTTTTTCCTTTATGAAGTACTACTTTAGTTAATTACAAATTAAAAGTTTGGAATTTTTTTCTTCATCAGTTAATTTTTTACAGATTTTTAAAGTTTAAAAAAAGGGTGAATTTTGGCCTGGTACGACTTTAAATTTTTTTATCTCGGGCTAGAAATAAGATAGAGAAACAAAATAAACACCATTCTACTCAGAACTGTCCAGGCTTTCACCAGATATGTCACAAGAGTATATTTGTTAATTTTAATTTTTTACCTATGCGAATGCAAACGCAACATTTTGAAACGCATTTCCGAAAAAAACATTTTAATAAAAATTTTCCAAAACTGCCCATGTGTCTTTTATGCTCTTAGCCACATCTGTACCAAATTTCAAGTTGGGATCGTGATGGGATCATATTTTAAAATATTTAACTATGGTTAATCTCATTTTTATTAAATTTTGAAAAAACATATGAAAGACATACATTCAATCTTTTAACAAAATCTTGAGACATATAAAATATACAAAAAGAGAATTCACAAAGTTATTAGTAACTTTAAGATAAGCTGCAAATTTACTTTTGCGCTTATCTCTGGTGCAATATATACTACAATCTAAATATAATTCCAAACACTCAAGTATACAACCTTTCTCAGGGTTTTGAGATGTTCTGATGTCAAGGGGACAAGCAGCCCCAGCAGAATGATTTTTATTACTTGGCCCCTTCTAACAGGTTGACCACGTAAGTGGGTCATTACCCGTTGAGGCCTAGTTGGAATAGTCTATCGACTGGTGTACCGGAAAGGAAGGCCGAAATATTAATGATCTACTCACAGCTCAGAGTTTTCGATACCTGTCTAATGTTCACTAGAATTCTGAAGGTATAGGCGTAGAAAGGAAATACCTAGACTGAATGTATCAGATGGGAAGAAAAGAGAGATAGAAAAGAAGAGAGAGAGAGAAGAGAAACAAAAACCATTAGAAAAAGTTATACTGGGAAAGAAAAGCCACGTAAGAAAAAAAGAAAAAAAGGAGGGGGGGGACGGGTGAGGTATGGGAAGGAGAAAGGGTACTCATCCCACTGGCTCCCCATCAGCCAGAGGTCGAGCCATATTATCTGCGCTGGAAAAGATACTCCTAAATTCTGCAGAGTCGTGAAAAAGAATCCATTCAACCCAAATCCCTAAGAATTTGTTCCGAGATCCCGACGCATCAGCTGCGAGCTCCTCCATTCGATATGTGTCCATCAATTCTTTGAACCAATCAAGTAGAGATGGAGCCCGGCTTGATTTCCAGAACCTCGGGATCACAGCACGAGCAGCCGAGATGCAAAAGCGGAGAATATCCCTCTTCTGTAGCCCAATAGGACCTGGAAAAATGGATAACATTGCCGATTCTGGGCAGCATTCGGCTTGTTTACCTGTTATCCGGGCGTATGCATTGAAAACCTCAGACCAGAA
This sequence comes from Allobates femoralis, assembly GCA_033576535.1. Taxonomy (NCBI): domain Eukaryota; kingdom Metazoa; phylum Chordata; class Amphibia; order Anura; family Aromobatidae; genus Allobates; species Allobates femoralis. Next base: position 426,177,752 of record JARQOC010000002.1, on the reverse strand, counting down.
CCGCCGGATTTCCCCACAACTCCACCAAATGTGTATCATTGTACCCTTCTCTTCCCCACAGCGTCAGCAGGTATCAGGGGTTCCAGGGAACATGTTCCGGAGTGTCGTCGGGCACAAGTACCATCTAGTGAGCAGCTTATAGCTTCTTTCTTGTGCAGAACAAGCGCTAGCTAGTGAGTGAGTAAATATAAAGCATTTCTGCCAATTAGCTTCTGAAATGCTACACCCCAATTCCCTCTCCCAAGCACGTTGGAAGTAAAGGGTGCCCTGCTCTCTCATGGACCCTAAGGCCTGGTATAGAAATGATATTTTGCGCCTCGGTGGAGCCTCCAGTTGGAATAACCTCTCCAATACGTTGGGCGTCAATCTTACCCTGCAAGAGTGGTCAGCTGAATATAATTATGCTCTGTATTGGAGAAATTCGAATCACTTAAGAGGTCTCGTAGGTTCTTTGAGTTGTAGCTCTGCCATCGGGGGCAAACCACCACTGGACAGAGTCTGTCCTACTCGGGTGTCATCCACAATCCGCCAACATAAAAATCTCTGCCTGTCAAATCTGGGTGGGAAAGATGGGTTGGAAAAAAGGGGAGTCAAAGGGCTAAGTCTGTCGTTTAAGCGGAGGGTTTTCGTCACTAGGTGCCATACCTTCAAGGTGTTTCTGGTCATGTCTGTCAAAGGTACTAGGTCTGTGGAGTCTTTAGGGGAAATCCAAAGCAGGTGTTTCAGCGGAATCCCCAAACCCTCTTGCTCCACCCCTACCCATTTCTTGGAGGACGCATGATAATGCCAATCTAGAGCTCTAACAAGAGTGGAAGCCTCAAAGTACGCTCGTATGTTGGGTAGTCCAACCCCTCCTCTGGTCTCGGGCAAGGATAGGATATTCATTCGCAATCTGGACCTCTTGCCCCCCCAGACAAATCTAAGGATCATAGATTGCATTTTGGAGAGGAAACCTCTATCCAATAGAACAGGAACTGTCTGAAAAGTATATAAGAGTCGGGGAAAGACATCCATCTTGACTACGTTTATTCTCCCGAACCAGGATAGCTTTAATTGTCTATAGGAGGTAAATGCCGATTCCGCGTTAGTCAAAAGGGGTTGATAATTTAAATTGAATATTTGTTTAAGATCTTTTGGTATAAGGACTCCCAAGTACTTAATGGCTTCTACTTTCCATTTAAATGGGAACTGTTTAGATAGATGAGAAACCAATTCTCCAGGCAAAGAAATATTGAGTGCCTCGGTTTTGGAGCAATTCACTTTAAAGTTGCTCAATTGTCCGAACCGTTCAAACTCCATTAAGACCGAAGGGATGGAGACCAGGGGCTGGGAGATGTAAAGTAGCAGGTCATCTGCAAATAAGGCTAATTTGTGATGACTCTGTCCCAGCTTGACCCCATGGACGCATTCATTGGACCTAAGTGCAAAATATTTAACTATTATAGTGTCAATTCAAAAGTCACCAAGAACACAATCAGTCATTTTTTCACAATTGCCCGTCAATAGTTTGAATTTGATATAAAGAAACATAGTCTTGTAACATCTCAAATGAAAGCTGTTACCGTTCTGAGTAAAATGATGCCTCTCCCACTTCATTATCTTATTTCTAGCCTGAGATAAAAAAAATTAAAGTCGTACCAGGCCAAAATTCACCCTTTTTTTAAACTTTAAAAATCTGTAAAAAATTAACTGATGAAGAAAAAAATTCCGAACTTTTAATTTGTAATTAACTAAAGTAGTACTTCATAAAGGAAAAAAAAAAAAAAAATCTAAAGACGTCAGGTAAAAAAAAATATTCATATTTAGATCACTTGATATGGAATGACCCATTGACGCTCTTACTAGTAAAATATGTTAAAATATGATCCCATTGCGATCCCAACTTGAAATTTGGTACAGATGTGGCTAATAGCATAGCAGACACATGGGCAGTTTTTGAAATATTTAAAGCGCGCCGATTTTTCGGAAATGCGTTTTAAAGTTTTGCGCTTGCGATCACATGGGTAAAATATTAACAAATATCCTCTTGTGACATATCTGATGAAAGCCTGGACAGTTCTGAGTAGATTGGTGTTTATTTTGTTTCTCTATCTTATTTCTAGCCCGAGATATGATAGAAAATGTAAAGCCATACCAGGCCAAAATTCGCACTTTTTTAAAACTTTAAAAATCTGTAAAAAATTAACAGATAAAGAAAAAAATTGAAAACTTTTTTTTTGTAATTAGATAAAGTTGTTCTTCAGATAGAAAATTTTTTTTAAAAATCTGAGGACGTCAGGGAAAAAAAATATTCATTTTTGGATCACTTGACATGGAATGACCCTATCACAGCATCAATTCTTCATAGTACACTTGCACGTGTGGCGCCTCTGCATCTGGTCGCCACAGAATGGTACTACATATAACATATTTTGTACTGTTAGTCTGATGGGAATGATAATTCCTATGCAGAAGATAAAAGCATTCACATATATAATGCCTGATGCCTATTAGTAGGCTGTGCACTTGAGGCTTGGGTTAAGCATGTTTCACAGGGCTCTGGTCAGGAGGAAGGGTTAGAGTGAGAAGTAGGTCTCACTTTACAGATAGTGGAGCACAAGGAGACATCCAAAACAGAGGGGCTTGGAAGCATATATCATGGATAGCTGCATGACGGGGCCTCAGTCCCCGGGTCATCTAGGCTTTCAAGGCTCAGTGGCAGAACCTAAGAAGTGTGTTTGGGTCACTCACATCCAGCAGCAATTTCCAGGGGTACAGTAACACATATAGTCAGGCAACTGCTCTAAAGCTTGGATACCCACATAACCCACGTTACCTGCCTGGCTGGAGGAAATGCGCTGAAGGACCAAAAGCAAGGTGGTATTAGGAGTTCCAGGCTACGATAAACCATAACACTAATGAAGATGCGGTAGGTAAAACTATCAACTAGCATAGGACAAGTTCTCATCAGACCGGCCAAGCTGTACCTTGTTGAAGGTTGTACTCCTGTATTCTGGACTCCGCATAAGCTTTAGTAAAAGGCAAAGTTAAAGACTGCTTACTGCTGTTTCACTGTTTTATCAACCTGCATCACTACCCTCATCATCTCCCTGGTGCCAGCCTTAGTTGGGAAGGGCTTTCCATCTGCACTGCTATACCACATAACCCAAGGGATCATCTGCAGGGCCAGCCACATCAGGCTGATTGTCCTAACTGGTGTCACAAGTCAAACTTTATCCCGTCACTACCCCCTTTATATGTGAGGTTAGGACCATAGCTGCTGCACATGGCTACCAGGAACTGAACTTTAACTCAGCCACTGAGTAACCTGGCCCTTGCAACCAACACACATAGAGTTTCGATGTGAGGTTGTTTCAAAATATTTGTTGATGATATTGATGGTAGTGCTCTGTGGTGGGGATATCATAATTTCCATGACTCTCCTTTGCTCTGAGGATAGTTCTTAATGAAATTTATTCTGCAGAAGGATCCCAAATATTCAGCTAGTCATGAAGAACTCTCTTCAGTATAAAAAAAAAAGAATTCTGCAAGTGATGTTATGGTCCCCATGATGGCATGATCTTATTCAAGTCTATCTGGGATTACATGAAGCTGACAGAAAGATTTGTGCAAGCCTACATCCACGAAAGATCTATGGATCGTTTTCTAAGATGTTTGTAACAATCTTCCTACTGAATTCTTCATGTGTACCTATAGGAATTAATGCTGTGATGTTGTTTTGAAGGCAAAGGGATTTCTCTTGAATCGGAGCTGAAATACAGATCTTGGCAGCAGCCATTACTGAACAGAGTTTTGCATCACCCTGCCGCCAGAACTAATAAAAACTGATTAATGAGGGTTCAAGGAGTCAGACCACAACGTACCTAATATTAATCACCCATTCTAACTTTAGGTCATCAATTTAATATGATAGTACAACCCCTTTAAAAATAGGTTATAGAAATGGATGGTTGGTAAGCTTCTCCCTGAGGAAGTGTGGGGTGCCACACGAAACGCGTAGGAATAAAGGCTCTTTCTTCTACCCGGACTGACATCTGGTCTTGATTGGCGGCGCGATATCTCCATCCATTTCTATAACCTATTTTTACTTGACCTACGGGTGGTTCGCTGCAGCCAAGGCATGTGTAGTGGTTGTGTCACACACAACCACACAAGGTGAGCTCATTTGCTAATACATGTACATCTTTGTTTAATCGGTTAAGACCCTATGTGCGCTGTTTCTTTCCTCTAGTTTTTTCCACGGTTCTTAGTACAACCCCTTTAAATTACAGAGATAGACATGGACATATTGAATTGAATTGAACACTCAACTACAGTAAAAATAAAATGAAAACAAAACGTGAACAGGAACAGAAAATGGAACAATGCAGTAGGGGCATGTTCACACTGGCTAAAAACAGCAAAACCAACGAAAAAATATATACTGAGCAAAATACCCTAAAATGAATGAAAAGTACAGTAAGTTGATTTGATAAGAATTATTTTCTTGTTTTTTTTTTATGTCTAAAAGCCTTATATTTTAATGATGTGACATCTCCCTAAAATATATCAACATAAGCCCTGGTGGAATGGATTTAAGCTGTATTCACATGCTTGGGCCAAGGTGCGGCCATATTGCGACCAAAAACAGAGCCAACCTTAAAGGGAACCAACCAGCAGTATTTAGGGCTATAAAGTGAAGGCAGTTCCTTACAGGCTCTGGGATACTGAGTGCAATCATGCCTTTACTTAAATGATTACATGTTTGATTGCAGAGAAAAGAATTATCAAACATTGGAAAATCTGTGCAGCATATTAGAATAAGAGGGGCTGGATTTCTTTGTATTACTGTCTTGTTTGCTCTAAGCCAAACCCCCCCCTCCCTCAGGGCGAGCCAGGGACCCCCAGTTCCAGGGCTAGACTAGCTCCCCTTGAATCCCTTCGCCCATCACACTATCGGTCACCTGATTTCCTCACCTCCCAAGCATGACATTAACAATGGCCTAACCGCTTTTTTTTCCTGTGAGCCATTATTATTCTCAGACATCCTCTGCAGATGCCTTTTCACAACTGATGCAGACTATCTCAGCTGAGGTCACTGGTCATGCAGGTGGTGCAGCAGCTGCAGCAGGTTGTGGGGTATCTGGCCTTGGCTCATGCCCAAGCCATACCAGAGCCCAAGATATCTCTTCCTGATAGGTTTTCTAGGGGAAGGGATCAATTCTTGGTTTGCAAAGGGGCCTGTAAACTTTATTTCAGGCTTCGACCCCATTCATCTGGGAGCGAGGAACATTGGGTGGGTATCATACTCTCCCTTCTTAAGGGTAATCCACAGACCTGGGCCTTCTCCCTCCCGCAGTGTTTTCCTTGACTGTTCTCCCTGAGATCAGTGAGTGATTTGTGATGTTGGTCTACCAGGTATTGCTCCCACCTAGCCAGAATCCTACTCCACACTGATGAGGGGCAATACCCCCGAAACAGCTGTCTGTGGATGGATACCTGGATCTGTTAATTCCCTTGTCATATCCTTAACTCGTAACTGAGTGAGATATTGACTAAAAGGGCCACTTAATATGGTGGTTATGGTGGTCTCCGCAAGGATTCCACCCCAGGGCTAGGTCCTTCCCTGGAGGGGTATCTAGCTAGTCCTGTGTTTGAGACTCTTAATCGAGGTTCCACGGACTCCATTTGCATATTCAAATTTCCAGGGGGCAATGCATCATGGATTTCACTGTGTTTGAGCGCTTTAGCCGGCTGCCCGCAGTGTTTTCCTTGACTGTTCTCCCTGAGATCAGTGAGTGCTTTGTGATGTTGGTCTACCAGGTATTGCTTCCACCTAGCCAGAATCCTACTCCACACTGATGAGGGGCAATACCCACGAAACAGCTGTCTGTGGATGGATACCTGGCTCTGTTAATTCCCTTGTCATATCCTTAACTCGTAACTGAGTGAGATATTGACTAAAAGGGCTACTTAATATGGTGGTTATGGTGGTCTCCGCAAGGATTCCACCCCAGGGCTAGGTCCTTCCCTGGAGGGGTATCTGGCTAGTCCTGTGTTTGAGACTCTTAATCGAGGTTCCACGAACTCCATTTGCATATTCAAATTTCCAGGGGGCAATGCATCATGGATTTTACTGTGTTTGAGCGCTTTAGCCGGCTGCCCGACGTGTTTTCCTTGACTGGTCTCCCTGAGATCAGTGAGTGCTTTGTGATGTTCTCCCTCCCGACCGACTCACTATCACTGCGGTTGGTGGACGGATTTTTTGTTGCTCTGTCCCAGGTGTACGGAGAACCAGATAGGGTGACTCTTGGTGAGTCAAACCTCCGTAAACTCAAGCAGGGCACATGAGCAGTGGAGGAGTACTGCTTGGAGTTTTGGGCAACTGGCACCCAGAGGAATGACCCTGCCCTCAGTCAGTTCTGCCTGGGTTTGTCAGCTAGACTGCTAGACACCCTGGTTCAGCGCACCGCACCCGAGTCATTGGAGGCTGCTATGTCCCTAACCATTAGGGTAGACAGACGTCTGAGGGAAAGACCGAAACCAACTTTGTCCACTGTGGCTATCCCTGTTGAGGAGGCTCCATGCGATGACCCTATGCAGTTGGGGTCAGTAGGCCCTCATTTTAAACCACCTGTAGTTGCAGTTCACCAAGTGGGCGGAGCTTGTTTTTATTGTGGACAAACTGACCATTTTAAGGTTTGTCCACATCACTCTGGGACGAATACGCAGTCTCAGACGCAGCCTACCTCGGATCATTCGGAAAAAGACAACCAGAGGGTTTATGCTTCTTTTTTTTCTAAGTCTCCGTTTACTCTGTCTGCCAAACTGCTGGTAGATGAAAAAACTGAGACTGTACCGATGCTGGTTGATAGCGGAGTGGGAGACGATCTTATGGATTCTCGCTTTGTGCAGACTCATGGTTTCGTCTGTACAACATTAGTGAGACCCATTCCTATCACCGCAATGGACTCAGCTCTGCTCAGCCAGATAGTATTATCCCAAGTTGTGCATAACATGGACTTGAGAATAAGAATTCGTCACCAAGAGGTCCTATGTTGTCACATCTTGGAGAACTTACCCACCGCCATTGTTTTGGGCTTTCCCTGGCTGAGAAAACACAGCCCGGTAATTGACTGGCGGGTCTGGGAGGTGGTTCGCTGGGGTGCTGCCTGTGAGGATACTTGCCGGGGTACGTCCATCTCTGCCATGCTTGTGACGTCTACACCACCTTCTCCGCCCAAGGAGGTTAGGAGTTTTCCAGGGGGTGGGGGGTGCCGTACAAGCCACGCACCAGACTCCTAGTGCCTCTGGGCGTCGTCCTAGGAAGAGGGGCAGGGGAAAGGCAGTTGTTTCTACTGTGCATCCCAAGGGAGGGAGTCCTAGGGTCCAGAGAGATGCCTCTGTTACTTGCTTACCTAAGACTGCACCTTCTGATTGTGCCCGCATGTGTGGAAATAAACGTACTGGTCCAGACCTGAGTGTGAATGAGTACGTGTGGGTGTTATCTAAGCATGTTAGGTGGAGGCGTGCTGCTGGGGCACCTAGTTCCAGAGTTATATGACTATTTCTGATATCGGCCATTTGCAATCCTGTGCTGTACCTACTGGAACTACCCCCAGTTTTGGCGACCCGCAACATCTTTCATATCTCATTACTTGATGAACAGCAAACTAGAAATGAAAAGGGTATCCGAACCGCACTACCGTCTGGGGAAAAAAATTCACTTCCAAAGACTCGGAAAATTTGATGGTGATTTTTTATTTTCTAAGAAGGTATGTTACTGAATATCTCATCGCTTAGGAGATGTGGCTTTCTTTCGAATATGTCAGTTGTCGAGTTAATCAGGAGCTTAAGGCAAAAGGGTGGCAACTCGGACCTCCTCACCATCAGAGGTACCTCCGAGATCAGGGCGAGCCAGGGACCCAAAGTTCCAGGGTCAGATGCGCTCCCCTTGAATCCCTCCGCCCATCACACCATCCAGTCACCTGATTTCCTCACCTCCCAAGCATGACACCTGTTGTGAATTCATTAAGGAGGAATTCTGGTTGTGAGCTCCCTCCGGTGGTTGTTGCTAGTAATGCAGCTGGCTGTGTGGTGGAGAGTTCTGCAGCTGATCTTGATGATTGGCGGTAAGAGTCAGATTGGAGCATGTAGTGGTTTGAAGGTGATCAGTCCTTGCCAGTTGTAAATGTTCCTGGAGGTGTCGACACCTTTTCCTGGTTTCTCCTGGTCTGCTGAATTCCTTGCAAGCTAAGTGAATGTTTTTTGTTACTTTGTGGCGCACATGTTGTGTGCTTGTGGATCTTTTTTCAGTTTGTCTTATTCTGAGTTGTCGGTTGATATTTAGTCTGCATATTTGTTTACCTGCTCTCAGTTAGGAAGTTTTCTTCCTGGGCAGAAATTGGTATTCACTGTTGTCTGCTATTTCCAGTGTTGTTGGTATTGGTACTTGTTTATTCTTTTTTGTTTCACAGACGTTTTGCAGATATAGAGGGCGACGAGTCTTAGTGAACTCAGGGTAATTTTTGACACAATCTGCTGTTGAAGATTTTTTTATTGTATTTTAATACTGACCACAATAGTATTCTATCCTGTCTTTACTATCTAGTTAGTGTGGCCTCTTTTGCTGAACTCTATATTCTGCCTGTGTGTGTCTTTTCCTCTCCTGTTTCCCAGTTAATATCTGTGGGAGATTGCTGCTCTTTTGGGGTTCTGCTCTGAGGCAAGATAACTTTTCCTATTTTCACCTCTAGGGGTAGCTAGTTCTCCGGCCGTGTTGAGGTGTCTAGGGCATGGTTAGTTACATCTCACGGCTACTTCTAGTTGCTTTATGTAGTCAGGTGTCGCGGTCAGTATAGTTACCAACAACTTCTGTGGAATCTTCATGTTACTCCTAAGTCCCTCCCTACTGCCTGTGTCTCCGGCTTCTCAGGCTTCTTCTATGGCTGTGTGTGATCGCAGTGTCACGGTGCAGCAGGAGGCCCTGTCCCCTCCAGAAAAGGCCCTGCCCCCTGCAGTCTGCGAGTTCTGAGCTCAGCTCTCTCCTCGCAGTCACAAGTCATTGACTAGGGATGGGCGAATCTACTCGCTAGGACTCGTTACTCGGCGAGTAGTAAGGGACTCGCCGGAATCGGTACTCTGCGAGTTTCCCAGCGTTTACTCGCACGAGTCCAATGCAAATCATTGGCAAACGCTGACAAAACTAGGATTGCCATTGTTTGCATTAGACTCGGCTACAGTGCCAGTGATAGCAGGGAAACTCGCAAATAACTGCTGTTACATTGCGAGCCGAGTCAAGCTGTCTTCTCTGTGCAGCTCCAGGGTCCTAGAGCCCGCCTGCTCACAGACATGATGTAGCAGTGCTGAGATTGTTCTCAGTCTGCTCATTCCCTGTGCATAGACATCTATATCTATGCACAGGGGATGTAGCAGAGAGGACATCGCGTTTTGGACTACGTCGGACGGAAGAGGATTTTTTTAATTAAAGATGGAGTCCCTAATGGCTTTTTTTTTTATTTCAAATAAAAAATGTTCTCTGTGTTGTGTTTTTTTAACCCTTTATTGGAGATTCTTAGTGGCTGGGTCAAACGTGGCCTGACATTAAGAATCTCGGGCTTAATACCAGCTTGTATAACAAAGCTGGTATTAACCCCTTTATTACCCAGCGTGCCACCGCCACCAGGGCCGCTGGAAGAGCGGGGTTCAGCGCCAAAGGATGGCGCTTCAATGAACGCGCCATCTTCTGAGGCGGCTGCGGGCTGCAATTTGCAGCGGGGGGTGCCCAGAAAGCTTGGGCATCCCTGCGCTGCGGATTCCAGCCCCCAGCTGCTTAGCTGTACCTGGCTAGACATAGAAATTGCGCAGAGCCCCACGCATTTTTTTTTTATTATTTCATGAATTTCAGAATCTCAGAGTCAGAGTCTCAGAGTCAGAGTCTCAGAGTCAGAGTCAGAATCTCAGAGAGTCAGAGTCAGAATCTCAGAGAGTCAGAGTCAGAGTCAGAATCTCAGAGAGTCAGAGTCAGAATCTCAGAGAGTCACAGTCAGAGTCAGAATCTCAGAGAGTCAGAGTCAGAGTCAGAATCTCAAAGAGTCAGAGTCAGAATCTCAGAGAGTCAAAGTCAGAATCTCAGAGAGTCAGAGTCAGAATCTCAGAGAGTCAGAGTCAGAGTCAGAATCTCAGAGAGTCAGAGTCAGAGTCAGAATCTCAGAGAGTCAGAGTCAGAGTCAGAATCTCAGAGAGTCAGAGTCAGAGTCAGAATCTCAGAGAGTCAGAGTCAGAATCTCAAAGAGTCAGTCAGAATCTCAGAGAGTCAGAGTCAGAATCTCAGAGAGTCAGAGTCAGAATCTCAGAGAGTCAGAGTCAGAATCTCAGAGTTTCAGAGTCAGAGTCAGAATCTCAGAGAGTCAGAGTCAGAATCTCGGAGAGTCAGAGTCAGAATCTCAGAGAGTCAGAGTCAGAGTCAGAATCTCAGAGTCTCAGAGTCAGAGTCAGAATCTCAGAGAGTCAGAGTCAGAATCTCAGAGAGTCAGAGTCAGAATCTCAGAGAGTCAGAGTCAGAGTCAGAATCTCAGAGAGTCAGAGTCAGAGTCAGAATCTCAGAGAGTCAGAGTCAGAGTCAGAATCTCAGAGAGTCAGAGTCAGAATCTCAAAGAGTCAGAGTCAGAATCTCAGAGAGTCAGAGTCAGAATCTCAGAGAGTCAGAGTCAGAATCTCAGAGAGTCAGAGTCAGAATCTCAGAGTTTCAGAGTCAGAGTCAGAATCTCAGAGAGTCAGAGTCAGAGTCAGAATCTCAGAGAGTCAGAGTCAGAATCTCAGAGAGTCAGAGTCAGAGTCAGAATCTCAGAGTCTCAGAGTCAGAGTCAGAATCTCAGAGTCAGAGTCAGAATCTCAGAGAGTCAGAGTCAGAGTCAGAATCTCAGAGTCTCAGAATCTCAGAGTCTCAGAGTCAGAGTCAGAATCTCAGAGAGTCAGAGTCAGAATCTCAGAGAGTCAGAGTCAGAATCTCAGAGAGTCAGAGTCAAAATCTCAGAATCTCAGAGTCTCAGAATCTCAGAGTCTCAGAGTCTCAGAGAGTCAGAGTCAGAGTCAGAATCTCAGAGTCTCAGAGTCTCAGAGAGTCAGAGTCAGAGTCAGAATCTCAGAGAGCCAGAGTCAGAATCTCAGAGAGTCAGAGTCAGAATCTCAAAGAGTCAGAGTCAGAATCTCAGAGAGTCAGAGTCAGAATCTCAGAGAGTCAGAGTCAGAATCTCAGAGAGTCAGAGTCAGAATCTCAGAGTTTCAGAGTCAGAGTCAGAATCTCAGAGAGTCAGAGTCAGAGTCAGAATCTCAGAGAGTCAGAGTCAGAATCTCAGAGAGTCAGAGTCAGAGTCAGAATCTCAGAGTCTCAGAGTCAGAGTCAGAATCTCAGAGTCAGAGTCAGAATCTCAGAGAGTCAGAGTCAGAATCTCAGAGTCTCAGAATCTCAGAGTCTCAGAGTCAGAGTCAGAATCTCAGAGAGTCAGAGTCAGAATCTCAGAGAGTCAGAGTCAGAATCTCAGAGAGTCAGAGTCAAAATCTCAGAATCTCAGAGTCTCAGAATCTCAGAGTCTCAGAGTCTCAGAGAGTCAGAGTCAGAGTCAGAATCTCAGAGTCTCAGAGTCTCAGAGAGTCAGAGTCAGAGTCAGAATCTCAGAGAGCCAGAGTCAGAATCTCAGAGAGTCAGAGTCAGAGTCAGAATCTCAGAGAGTCAGAGTCAGAGTCAGAATCTCAGAATCTCAGAGTCAGAATCTCAGAGTCTCAGAGTCAGAATCTGAGAGTCAGAGTCAGAATCTCAGAGAGTCAGAGTCAGAATCTCAGAGAGTCAGAGTCAGAATCTCAGAGAGTCAGAGTCAGAATCTCAGAATCTCAGTCTCAGAATCTCAGAGTCTCAGAGTCAGAGTCAGAATCTCAGAGAGTCAGAGTCAGAATCTCAGAGAGTCAGAGTCAGAATCTCAGAGAGTCAGAGTCAGAATCTCAGAGAGTCAGAGTCAGAATCTCAGAGAGTCAGAGTCAGAATCTCAGAATCTCAGTCTCAGAATCTCAGAGTCTCAGAGTCAGAGTCAGAATCTCAGAGAGTCAGAGTCAGAATCTCAGAGAGTCAGAGTCAGAATCTCAGAGAGTCAGAGTCAGAATCTCAGAGAGTCAGAGTCAGAATCTCAGAATCTCAGAGTCTCAGAATCTCAGAGTCTCAGAGAGTCAGAGTCAGAGTCAGAATCTCAGAGTCTCAGAGAGTCAGAGTCAGAATCTCAGAGTCTCAGAGTCAGAATCTCAGAATTTCATGAAATAATTTAAAAAAAATGTGTGGGGCTCCGCGCAATTTCTATGTCTAGCCAGGTACAGCTAAGCAACTGGGAGCTGGAATCCGCAGCGCAGGGATGCCCAAGCTTTCTGGGCACCCCCCGCTGCAAATTGCAGCCCGCAGCCGCTCCAGAAGATGGCGCGTTCATTGAAGCGCCATCCTCTGGCGCTGAACCCCGCTCTTCCAGCGGCCCTGGTGGCGGTGGCACGCTGGGTAATAAAGAGGTTAGGGCCAGCTTTGTATTATCAGCTGGCCCTAAGCCCGAAATTTATGGCGGTCACGCCAATATTAGACATGACCGCCATGAATTTCTATTAAATTGTTTTAAAAAAAACACGACACAGAGAAAATTTTTTATTAGAAATAAAAAAAAAGCCATTAGGGACTCCATCTTTAATTAAAAAAATCCTCTTCCGTCCGACGCAGTCCAAAACGCGATGTCCTCTCTGCTCATCCCTGTGCATAGATATAGATGTCTATGCACAGGGAATGAGCAGACTGAGAACAATCTCAGCACTGCTACATCAGGCAGCAGGCAGGCTCTAGGACCCTGGAGCTGGGGCAGCCAGCACACTGAGCAGACAGGACTCTTATCTGTGCGAGTTTCCCAGCGATTACTTGCAAAGTAAACGAGCAATGCAAATAAATGGCAAAACTAGGATTGCTTCAGGCTGAAGCTTCCGAGACACATCTGCGATTTGTAAATCTCACACTACTCGCTATTACTCGCTTCCCCATTCATTAACATTGGACTCGCTAGACTCGCAACGAGTAGCGAGTCCCGGGCTCGGACTCGCTAGAGTCAAGCGATTCCGAGTAATTTAGGATTCGCCCATCACTATCTGTGACTGCCCAATGACACACAGCCAGAGAAGATTCAGTGAGAGGAAAGTCTGAGAAGCCGGAGACAATGAACAATGTCACACCTAATATGAACAGTATATAGTGACAGGGGAGGGAGTAAGAGAGGAGGGAGGGGAGCAGGGAGGGGTGCGGGTTTGGCTTAGAGCTGACAGGAGATTGAAAAAGAGAAACCCAGCCCCATATTGTGATATTCTGCTGCACACTCCATCCCTCTGCTGCTCACTTTCTGAGCACTTCTATAACTGTTTTCTCTGCAATTAAATGTGGAATCATTGAAGTAAAGGCATGATTGTACTCAGTATCCCAGTGCCTGCAAGGCACTGGTTTCACATTATAGCCCTACAACCTGCTCGTTGGTTCCCTTTAAAAACGTCTTGTTTTGCAAATGTTTGCATCTAAAAGCAGTTTTGTCATGTCCCACAATTTTGAATCATTACAGGATTGTATTGGCATTGTTTGCACAGCAGTGTACCAGGTTTGCCCTTTTTAGAAGGTTGCCCTCCTACTTTCCCTGTAGCTCCTCTGATGTCAGTAACCCCTCTCTTCTTCCCCAGTTAGTGTTTGTCAGCCATATTGCTAACATCATCTTGCTAACTGATTTGAGTCTCACTCACTACACAGATCCATTCTGCTGGTAATGTACCACCATGTTTTAAGAGAAGACTGCATGGTCTTTGCAAGACCCACAATCAGATGAACAAGCTTTATATCGATCCACAGTCCAGTGAAGAGAATAAATGCTTCACCAAACCCACATGAAAAGTTAAAGACAATTTAGTGAATTCTCCTTTATTGTATTAGTCATATGGCAAAAAGTGTCATATCACCACCATCACACAGCCTGCTTCTACTACTAGAGGGAGCCCTAAAATAACTGTGTACAATTTATGAATCCTATACAGAGAAGAGGGAAAATATATTACAATTCTGGAAAAACTGAACACATAAGATTCCCTAGATTAACTGCAAGAGTTTACATAAACTTAATTCTGAGAGAGATCTTACAGCACATGATATGAAGTCTATGACAAAGGCAAAGAATTGCATAAATACCAGATATGTCCTCTATCATTTCTAGATCCACCAAGCAGCAGAAGCGATCATCTAATTCACGCTTTTCAAAATAATTCTAAGTGAGCAGCTCATAAGAACATGTCCAGAGACAGAAGCTACAAGACACAAGTCACCTTTGCGCAAAAGAAAGCAGAAATGGAAGAAGAAAGAGTGCGCAAAAGAGCAGATATATCTGCACTAGTGAATGAATATGATAATGCAGCAGCAATAGTAAGTTTAAGGGTTCTGGAATAAGCTGTTAAAGGGAGTCAAAGACACACTGTCAGATTATGTGATTTTGATTCAGAAGACCCTCTTAAACACACATGCAATCTAATATTTTGCCAAGCCACCATACTCCTGACATAGTTCCAGCTTCACATGGGGCAGAAACTATCCTTATAAAACCAGTTACTGGACTAAATCACTTTGCTGCACAATATGTTTAAATGTCTCTAGCTCAGGACACTACAGACTATACAAGTAGTACTACTCAGTCAGCAATTGTTCTTCCAAAATCAGAGACAACTGATATGTCTGATTTTGCAAGGTACATACTTTGCCATGACCTTAAGAAGACAGGTCTTACAAGGTTCAATGATCAACCTCAGAATTACAAAGGCTGGAAATGTGCCTTTGGAACCGTAATTACACATGAAATTCATGAAGTTTTAAACACATTGCAAACTATTGATTTGGCTAGAGTTTCCCTTTAAATGTATCAAATATGATCAACCACATAATACATACCTGGGACATGAGTGTATCACATGCTGCTGTCATGCCAAAGCCCACAGATATCCCGGTTATATTTATAATCTATGATAAGAAAAAAATGTAAATTGGCAAATAATAATAAGAAACAAATGCCTAATAGCAAATACATCTCTAATTTCAAAAGAGTTGGACACTGTATAAAATTGAAAGAAAAGAAGAATGCAATGATTTTGAACTCTCATATTACAACAGAGCATAGAACACAGATCAGAAGTTGAAAGTTAGACATTTTCCATGTCATTTACAATAAACAATAACTAATTTAAAAATTGATGGCAGCAATACATTTCAAAAAAGTTTTGACAGGGTTAACATAAGGTTGAAAAGGCTAATGTAAAAAGGTGGAGAGTCAATTTTGAACTAAGCCACATGACTGTGTATAAAACGAGCATGTTCATGAGACAGAGTCTCTCAGAAGGAAAGATGGTTAGAGGTTAACCAATCAGTGATCAACTCAATCTTTAAAATGTGGAACAATTTCAGAAAAATGTTCCTCAACATGACATTGTACAGACTTTGAAAAATTCTCCATATACAGATCATAATAGCACTAAAAGACTCAGAGATTCTAGAAAACTCCATGTGAAAAAAGGGCAAGACTGATGGCAAATATTGGATTCTCGTAATCTGTGGGTCTTCAGGAGCACTGTTAGAGATGAGCCAATCTTTTGAAAATCAAATTGGCCGATTTCGCTGAATTTTCACCAAAAATTAGAATTGTGGAGAATAAATTTGCAAAAATCTCAATTCTAAATAGCCTGTGTTTGCTTGAAAAATAGATGTGTAGGCGAAGAGAGCTAGAACTTTGCTGACCATAAAAGCCTTCAATGACAAGTGAGAAAGATAAAGAAGATCCTGCTGACGATAAGAGCTTACACTTTATAGACAAGAAAAAAAGAGGACCCTGCTGACCATAAGAGTTAATACTCTACGGTTGAGAGAGAAAAAGAGGATTATATAACCTGCAATGACCACAATGCCACCTCACCACCATTGGACCTGGCGCCCCACCATCACTGGACCTGGCTCTTCACCACCATCAAACCCGGTGCTCCACTACCATCGGACCCGGGCCTCCGCTACCACCAGAGCAGACTCAACCTACTCTCTCTCTCCCTACTGCCCCGTAGAATGTAAGCCCACAAGGGCAGGGTCCTCTCTCTTCCCTCTGTATCGGTCTGTCACTGTTAGTTTGTTCATTGTATTTTTAATTTGTTTGTATGTATCCCTTTCTCATGTACAGCACCATGGAATCAATGGTGCTCTATAAATAAATAATAATAATCATAAGATCTTAAACTCTACAGAACAGAGAGATTTATCCAGTGACCCTGGAAGTGCCAAATGATTCTGCCTTATAAATGTTGCTCTGCTGGGAACCGATGATCTGTGATGGCCCAAGTTCTGACCCCTACTTTACAAGGTATGATAATCTGCCACATGACATAGCAGCAAGACATTACGGGGAAGCCAGCGCAACAGTGCCAATTTGTGGTTGCCCTCTATCTGATGGTTGAGCAGTGTGGGAAATGGTGCTGGGCAATTTTTTTTTAAAGCCACAAATCTAAACTCATATTGTTTAAAATGTTTGAAACCGTGGATTT
Source organism: Allobates femoralis (assembly GCA_033576535.1). NCBI lineage: Eukaryota > Metazoa > Chordata > Amphibia > Anura > Aromobatidae > Allobates > Allobates femoralis. The sequence continues at coordinate 426,161,153 of JARQOC010000002.1, read as the reverse complement.
TAGAAATTTAATTAGAACTTAATCCTCTGCGGATTCGTCTGCTGATCTCTAGCACTGCATTACAAACAGGCATAATTCTGTTGTACAAATCACTGCATGTGTTTAAGAAAACTTCCAATAATCATTGTTTGTGAACACAGTTTGCAGTGCAATGAACAAGTGCAAGTGAAAGCTACCGTATATACTCGTGTATAAGCCGACCCGTGTATAAGCCGACCCCCTACTTTTGCCCCCAAAACCTGGGAAAACCTATTGACTCATGTATAAGCCGAGGGTGGACCCCAGCACAGGTATACAGCCCCCAGCAGTGTGGTATACAGCAGCCCCAGTGGCAGTATACAGCAGCAGCCCCAGTGGTATATACAGCAGCAGCTCCAGTAGTTAGAATACAGCAGCCCCAGAGGTATATACAGCAGCCCCAGTGGTAGTATACAGCAGCCCCAGAGGTAGTATACAGCAGCCCCAGAGGTAGTATACAGCAGCCCCAGAGGTATATACAGCCCCAGTGGTAGTATACAGCAGCCCCAGAGGTATATACAGCCCCAGTGGTAGTATACAGCAGCCCCAGAGGTATATACAGCCCCAGTGGTAGTATACAGCAGCCCCAGAGGTATATACAGACCCAGTGGTAATATACAGCAGCCCCAGAGGTATATACAGCCCCAGTGGTAGTATACAGCCCCAGAGGTATATACAGCCCCAGTGGTAGTATACAGCAGCCCCAGAGGTATATACAGCCCCAGTGGTAGTATACAGCAGCCCAGAGGTATATACAGCCCCAGTGGTAGTATACAGCAGCCCCAGAGGTATATACAGACCCAGTGGTAGTATACAGCAGCCCCAGAGGTATATACAGCCCCAGTGGTAGTATCCAGCAGCCCCAGAGGTATATACAGCCCCAGTGGTAGTAAACAGGCCCCCCAGTGGTGGTATACTGGCCCCCACCAGTAACACACAGCCCCCCCTCCTTAGTATGTTCCCCCCAGGCTGCGGCAGCTGTCAAAATAACAAACACTTTATACATCACCTTCCGGCGCAGCTCCTCATCTCCTCCGGTCCTCCGCTCCTCCGCTCGCCGGCTTCTTCTTCCTTCTTGTGCCGGCTTCTGTGACTGCACGCAGGAAATGACGTAATCTCCTGCGCCCGGTCACATGACACCGGCACAAGAAGGAAGAAGAACCCGGCGAGCGGAGGAGCGGAGGACCGGAGGAGCGGAGGAGCTGCGCCGGAAGGTGATGTATAAAGTGTTTGTTATTTTGACAGCTGCCGCAGCCTGGGGGGGACATACTAAGGAGGGGGGGCTGTTTATTACTGCTGGGGGACCCATAATAAGGAGGGGGGGCTGTGTAGTGCAATATGCACTGCATCCCCCCGCCGCTGATGGACGGGGGGATGCCGTGCATATTCATTGCACTAATGAGGCGGCCCCACGTGACCGCCTGCGGTCACCGCGGCCCCCTCCTGCCTCCTCCAGCCACCGGTGCAGCCCCCCCCACAGCATACCGTATGACCCGTGTATAAGCCGAGGGGGGGACTTTTCAGCCCAATTTTTGGGCTGAAAAACTCGGCTTATACACGAGTATATACGGTATATAATACGAAGAAAAGTAATGATTTAGCTCAATCCAAAAGCACTCATTTAAAATGGACTGGGGCAAAATGAAAAACTGTTATGTGGTCATATGAGTCAAAATTTGAAATTCTTTATGGAAAAAGATGCCAGATCCTACAGGCTCACTAGGAGAAGGGCCATTCAGCTTGTTATCAGTGCACAGTTCACAGGCCTGATGGTATGGGGTTGTATTAGGGTTATGGTATGGGCAGGTTACACATCTTGAAAGGTACTATCAATGCTGACTAGTATATAGAGGTTTTCTAACAACCTGATACCTGAAACTTGTTTGAAACTTTGAAGAGATTGCGGTAAGACAGGTGAAGAGGTCTGCAAACATAAATAGTTTATTGGTAATCAAAGCAATTTCTATGCTTTGAATGTCTAAGTTGAGACGATGAATCGTTAGCAGGTCTACAGCTAGGAATAGAGGAAATAAGTGTTATCCCTGACAAGTCCCCCATTTAGTAGGAAAAGTCAAGAAGAAAAGCCATTGTACCAAATATACGAAGAGCGCTGGCTATATAAAGTGTAGATACATGAGAGACACTGGCCAGAGAAGACCCACCTCTGCAAAACTGCAAACCGGTAAGTCAAAGGCTTTTTGATATTGGATGAAAAGTAGCATACTTGGTAAGTTTCAATTTTTACAGTGATGCAGTAGATGGGAAACTGTACTATGTTATCAGAAGCTTGCCTGTGAGGGAAAAAGCCAACTTGCTCCTTGAATATGTGGGAAACTAACCCAGAATTCAGGCATAGAGCTAAGATTTCAGCTAAATGTTTGAGGTCTGTATTGATTAGGGATATTGGTCTAAAATTTGACCATAATGAATGATCTAAGTTTGGTTGGGGTATCATGGAAATTGTGGCAGTAAGAGAGGATACCCTGGTTTTTGCCCCTCCTCCAAAGAATTAAAACAATTTGTGATGCGGGGAATAATAACAGAGGAAAACATCTGCTTTAGTTTCTAGATAGCTGTCTCTCTCTTGGAAGAGATAACGTGCTGATTTAGAAGATCAATTATTATCAATATGTTGTAGTTAAAGAGGTTTTCCACTACTACCTGCTCCGGCCTACCTGCACTGCCACCCACTATAGCCACAGCCACCTGCAAAATACACCTGGAAAATAAGAAGCAAACCTTACTTTTCTCCAAAATTTAGGAGGGTACATCTTGTAGTCCGAAAATTTCGATGCATAAAAGAAAAACCTTTCTCTGACCCAAGGATGTGAAAATTTATTCCAAAGTTCATGGTGGCATACATAGAGAATAAGATTTATACTGTGTTTTAATATATATGGTTGCCATATATACTGTATTAAAACACAGTGTAAATGTCATTCTGTATTTAAAGATAGAGACACCAAGTGACTCAAGGAATGTCCCCAAATAAGTGATACCTCTTTTGCAACATCTGTGGATATATGACCTACAAAGCCTCCTTATATCTCTGAACTAATATCCCACTATCTTCCCTCATGTGATCTTCTCCACACTTATTTGTTCTTCACCCAATCGCCTCCAAGACTTCACCTTGAGTATCACCCATCCTCTGGAATTCCGTGCCCCAACACGTCTGATTATCCATCACCTTCGAATCCTTCAGACGGAACCTGAAAACACATCTCTTCAGGAAAGCTTACAGCCTGCAATTACCCTAGTGCTATCGGAGCTGGCGCTCAACCATCACCACCACTACCGGAGCAGCCACACCTCACCACCACCACCCCTGCGCAGCCGCGTTACCACCACTTGAGCTGCTGCAACCCCCAACCTACTATCACCTCCCCATCATCCTATAGAATGTAAGCCCGTAAGGGTAAGGCCCTCTCTTCTCTGTACCAGTCTGTGATAGTTAATTTGTTCACTGTAACATACATCTGTATTTTGTATGAAACCCCTATCATGTGCAGCCCCATGGAATTACTAGTGCTATATAAATAAATAATAATAATAATAATAATAATAATATAGTTGTGTGTTTCAATATACTTAGTGAACAAAATGTTTTGCTTTTGCACAAATCTGTGCTTTTATACATCAGTTTTGAGCTACACATACAGTATTAGCACTCCTGCTATTGAAGCCATTTGGTCAGGTTTGTCAGTAATGATGTGACTATATTAATAGTAGTACTTTTGAGATCCACTATTCTGAATTTTAAACATTTGTGTGTTGTTTTGTCACTTTTTTGTTACATATTCTGGTTTTAGATCAGAATTAGATTAGTTTTAGATTTAGATTAGTAACAAAATAAATGGTATATTTTAACATTTACTCAAATTGGATTAGACAGTATATATGTGTAGTTTAAGGATGATGTCAAGGGGTGGACCATCAGACATCTCTTTGCTTAGGGCTCTGTGAATGCGATCCATTAAGGATGATGTCAGGCATCTCTTTGCTTAGGGTTCTGTCAATGCGATCCATCTCCACTCATTCAATGGTGAATCCCACATGTTCATAGAATAAGGTTGTCGCTATACATTGGAGATCTGTGATTATGTATGGCATGCCTGTTTTGAGGAGCATCAAGTTCTTTTAATACTAGGACACAGAGCACGACCCAACACTTCATAACAGTGCGGCTCTTAGCTGGACATTAGTGAAGGGGAGCACCTTTCTCCTGCTTACAGGGTCAGCGCAGGGAAGTATAGGGGCAGCTGCCGTCGAGTGGGGGCGCCATGACAAATTAAGGGTGCCAACCTCCGCTGATAGGTAGGAGGAAGGAGGGAGTGATTTATTAGGTTTTGACTCTTCCTTCCATACTTCCTGTGCACCGAGCTTTTATCTTTTTCTGTATTTGTGTATTTGCAGTTAACAATAAAGATTTGATTTTAGGGTTAATTATGTTTTGATAGAATCAATTTGTCTTTAAAGTCAGAAGTGGGAGATCCCAACTCTCTGATTTCCATGGATAGTTCTTTGGTTAATTTGTCACACATTTTGGACAGCTTAGAGTGTAGGATAGACTACAACTGTGATAACAGGTCTGGTAAAATGTGGTATTATATAGGATCATGGATGTACACACTAAAGTGGTTTTGCTAAAGTGGAATTGCATGACTTTAGCATAGGGGTTAATGTGATATATTGGAGAATCCAGACGTTATAGCCCAGTGTTGGTTAGGAGTAAAGATGAGCAGACCTTCTAAAATTCGGTTCAATGAGCTTCCAGAAGTTCGCCAAACAGTTCAGCGAACATAAGAAACACCAATTCCAGGCACTTTACCCACCTCCTCCCAGTGCTCTGGTGCAGTGGGAATGGGGTTAATAGAAGGAGTTAATGACAGTTGAGAATTGGAAATGTTCAGACCTCTATGAGACCCATACATCACCCATCCTATAAGGAAATAGTATAGCTAAACACATAGACAAAAATCCTTTATTTGAAATAAAACCCACAGACTCCCTCTTTTTCCGATTTATTAACCTCAAACATACCCTCCAATGGTAATCCACAACACGATGTCCAGTGAAGCTTTCCGACTGTGCTACATTGCAGTGAGCAGAAACATTGAGCCATATACCATGCATCAGCATCACTTGGCACGGCCACCCACTCTCTGGAGAGGAGTGTGCAGCTGCATGTATTTCTATAGAGCTGCATGCACCTCTCCGGGGAGCGGGTGGCCATGCTGGGTGATGTCGATGCCAAAGTGGAATCATGGCCTACAGTGTCCACTCCCTGCAAGCAGGTCTCTCACACGGACAGCCTGCTATGTGAGTGATGACTTCAAAGAATTCATCTGAGGTCAAAACTGATGTACCATGCGAACTGAACCAGCTATGACCTCAGATGAACTCTCTGACATCACCGCTCTCAGCGCTCTTGGTGCAGTCACTGTACAGTTGTGGCCAAAAGTATTGACACCCCTGCAATTCTGTCAGATAATACTCAGTTTCTACCTGAAAATGATTTCAATCACAAATTCTTTGGTATTATTATCTTCATTTAATTTGTCTTCAATGAAAAAACACAAAAAGAATTGTCCTAAAGCCAAATTGGATATAATTCTACACCAAATGTAAAAAAGGGGGTGGACAAAAGTATTGGCACTGTTAGAAAAATCATGTCATGCTTCTCTAATTTGCGTAATTAACAGCACCTGTAACTTACCTGTGGCACCTAACAGGTGTTGGCAATAACTAAATCACACTTGCAGCCAGTTGACATGGATTAATGTTGACTCAAACTCTGTCCTGTGTCCTTGTGTGTACCACATTGAGCATGGAGAAAAGAAGGAAGACCAAAGAACTGTCTGAGGACTTGAGAAACCAAATTGTGAGGAAGCATGAGCAATCTCAAGGCTACAAGTCCATCTCCAAAGACCTGAATGTTCCCGTGTCTACCGTGTGCAGTATCATCAAGAAGTTTAAAGCCCATGGCACTGTGGCTAACCTCCCTAGATGTGGATGGAAAAGAAAAATTGACGAGAGATTTCAACGTAAGATTGTGCGGATAGTGGATGAAGAACCTCAGCTAACATCCAAACAAGTTCAAGCTGCCCTGCAGTCCGAGGGTACAACAGTGTCAACCCGTACTATCCGTCGGCGTCTGAATGAAAAGGGACTGTATGGTAGGAGACCCAGGAAGATCCCACTTCTTACCCCGAGACATAAAAAAGCCAGGCTGGAGTTTGCCAAAACTTACCTGAGAAAGCCTAAAACGTTTTGGAAGAATGTTCTCTCTTTTTAGGCAAAGGCATCAACATAGAGCTTACAGGAGAAAAAAAGAGGCATTCAAAGAAAAGAACACGGTCCCTACAGTCAAACATGGTGGAGGTTCCCTGATGTTTTGGGGTTGCTTTGCTGCCTCTGGCACTGGACTGCTTGACCGTGTGCATGGCATTATGAAGTCTGAAGACTACCAAAAAATTTTGCAGCATAATGTAGGGCCCAGTGTGAGAAAGCTGGGTCTCCCTCAGAGGTCATGGATCTTCCAGCAGGACAATGACTCAAAACACACTTCAAAAAGCACTAGAAAATGGTTTGAGAGAAAGCACTGGAGACTTCTAAGGTGGCCAGCAATGAGTCTAAACCTGAATCCCATAGAACACCTGTGGAGAGATCTAAAAATGGCAGTTTGGAGAAGGCACCCTTCAAATATCAGGGACCTGGAGCAGTTTGCCAAAGAAGAATGGTCTAAAATTCCAGCAGAGCATTGTACCTTTACCTTAGCTGATGATCAAAAACAGGGAGGACCCCAAGTCATTTTTGTTTTCTTATTTATTTATGGTTAACTAATTACAAGGCTAAAACATATACAGGGTGGGCCATCTATATACATATGTATACAGGGTGGACCATCTATTAGGATACACCTAAATAAAATGGGAATGGTTGGTGATATCAACTTTCTGTTTGTGGCACATTAGTATATGGGAGGGGGTAAACGTTTCCAGATGGGTGGCGACCATGGTGGCCATTTTGAAGTTGGCCATTTTGGATTCAATTTTATTTTTTTCAATGGGAAGAGGGTCATGTGACACATCAAACTTATTGAGAATTTCATAAGAAAAACAATGGTGTGCTTGGTTTCAACATAACTTTATTCTTTCATGAGTTATTTCAAGTTGATATCACCATTCATTCCCATGTTATTTAGGTGTATCCATATAAATGGCCCACCCAGGCAATTAGGCCAATTATATGGATACAGGACACTCTCAACTGGTCTTGTTTGGGTCGCAGGGGCTACTCCTCCAGAGCAATTCTCCACCACTACCTGCCCCCCAGCATATATTATCAGGGCCAGTGCTGGAGAAGAGGATGGAGGAGTTAGAGGATCCCCCAGCACACACCACAACAACTTGAACAACCCCGACAGGCCCTTCCAGCTCTCTGGCCCATGTGGCTTTTAGTCCAGCTGGCTGGCTCCCTAGGTCAGGCCTGGCCACAAGCTGATACTTGGTCTCCTGCTCCCACACTTCCACATCCTCTGGGGTGGTGACCCTCCTGCATACCACGCTTTGCAGCCCTTTAATTTCATGAAGGTGACCCTTCCTCAACATAGAGGGTGCGGAGTAGGGAAGGTAGATGCCCACACTGCAGGGTGAACTTATTGATATAGCACTGGTGACACTGTCCTCTTAGGCTGTGAACCCATACCCCCTCCTCTGAAAGAAGCCCATCACCTGGCCCCAGGTACATTGCTCTTCAAAGCTGGTCTGCTTAGACCCCTCCAACCACTTTTGTCACAGGACCCTGACAACCTGGTTATTTCTGCAAATGACAAAGCCTCAGGCCTATAAGGGCCCATGCTGATAGGAGCTAGGGGGCCCCACATAACATTCTCCCAGTTGAAGGCCTCTGACAGGGGTACAACGGAAGGCAGGGAAAACAAGGGCTTCTGGCAATAAAGCCTTCTCCTCCTCAAACTTCAGATCAACTTGTTGCTGGCTGCAGGTTTGGTATGGCTAGGCAGGCTGCAGGATCCTCCCTTTGACTTCTAGATGTCCCGGGCCCAGCTAGCATAGGGAATATCTCATGTCCTGAGTTCCATTCTAGTGGTATCTCTATCCAGGATCAGCACTGGATCTGGACCTCACTGCACACCATGCCCAAAGTGAGGTGCACGGTTCAGCCCCAGCTCACATGCGTGGCCATCTCCTGCTCCTCTCTGGGCTGCTCTGGTGGTAGTGAAACACCCTAGGCCCCTATAAAATATAGGTTATCTGAGTTTATAACCACTGGGTCTTCCAGCAACCGTTTTAGCTTCAAACCTTCAAGGAATGTTTTAGGACCATTTTAAGCTTTCGAATAGTTACTGAAAAAAGCCGAGTTCACTGGTCTGATTTTTTAGCAAAGTGGTTCTGATCCCGAATCCAAATCGCCCAGGTACGTGTCAAATTTGAAATTTGCGAACCATGTTTGGAAACGTTTGCTCAACACTAGTTAGGAGTGTTAAAGTGAAAACATAATATACATTGTGCTTTACAAAATTGGGGGGCAATGAAAAAGCTAGGTTCCAGCGCAGGATGACGAGGGGGGAAGAGGAGTCCCTGATGCTAAGGGCAAAGAAGAGATGGTGACCCCTAGAAACACTAGCGCTGACATCTGGCTCTCCTAACAACCCTGTACAGTCTCTGCAACTGTCGCCGATCAGGATACCTCGTCCTGTTTGTCCCTCAACTAAGACTACTTTGAGATCGGACAGGGTGCACACTGGCCAACCCAGCTATGAACTAAAGGAACACATCCGGCAATCAAACAAAAGGGGAGAGGGAGAAACACTGGGCTGAAAGGAGAGCTAGACAGCTAACTACAGTACACATGAAGTCCATGATCCACTGCTGAATAAAAAAGCAACTCCAACTCCAAATACGCTATCACCAGCAATGCATCATGGGAGCCAAGGGGTATAGAGACAGCTGAAAGGTAGGAAGGTAGGAGACCAGCTGAGTACTAGTGACCTCCATCTATCACCAAGCAGAGAAATACCTCTTAAAGGGACAGAACCACAATTCAGTATTTTGGCTGTTTGGCCAGGTGCTACGACCTTCCGTGAGTGGCCCTAACAGCCTCATCCGTGTCTCCTGATACACCCATGACATTAGTCCATGAAGATTGGTGATAGCTGACTAATTTATCATCAGGGTAAGTAGGGTAGCCAGATAATGAGGTAATAGGTGAAATTGTATTAGCTTGAGTAGCACACATAATTGCGGGTTGTAGGTGACAGTTTTTGTAGTTAATGGCACAAATATAATGAGTGATCAATAGATATCAGCAAAGTCCTGTAGGATATTTCCCCAGATGTATAATTAACTTTTGTGGTGATGGACTATGTTAGATTGTAACTTATGCATATGAGAGGAAGTCCAGGATATCAAAAATGAACAACAGGTCCCCAAGTCCCCAAACCTAGGAGGCACAAGATGAAAAGCCGCCAGGAGACCTCTGTAGAGGTATTCTGTCACCAAGTAACTGAGGGCAGAAGGCAGCTGTAGCGGAGCAGTCTGGGTTCTACTCTGTTACTAGGTTGGCCAATCAGACATGTCTCTTAGGAGAGGGGACCTGCCAGGACTGGAATAGATATGGATCACTCAGGTCACAGCACATGTAAGCGCCCGCATACTTGCATCCAGGCGACTCGACAGTGGGAATTCTCCTGCGAAATGAGGCGCGATGTCCCTCCAGATTTCAAGTGCTCACCAGTCACCGCCATCTGTGCACTGGGGTCGCTCCACTGATGGAGAAGAGAAAGAAGACACTGCTGAGACCAGTACTGTCAGGGAGGTGCAGGGGTGGCCATGGCTTCAGGACTTCAGGTAGGCCACAATGTCAGCAGCAGCACTGGGCCTCAGGACCCTGCTCCTGCATTCCTAGGGTGGGTTGAACCAAAATCCACCAGATTACTCAGAATTAGATCAATGGGGCGCAGAGCTCTCTCCAATGCATCTGGCCTTCTTGACTTCCAGTCATAATTTATAGGGTATGTGTCTCCAGAAGAATGAGCTGGGTACACACTGTATGGGTTCTACAATGTACTTGGCACTACAATAAACTGGGCAATACAAGGGTATATTTTCAGTTTTTAATTATGCAACATTCACTGCATTGGACACCATGGGTGTTTTCCAGAGATAAAATCATCACTTCACCAGTAGATGAATTACCAAAGGGGTGTGATTTTGAAAATGATACCATTAGGGGAATTGTGCTTTTCTGGCACTTAGGGGCTCTGCAAACTATTCTAGGAAAAAATGTGCTCCAAAAGTCAAATAGCACTCTTTCTCTCCCAAGCCTTGCTGGGCCTGTTTTATCTATTTCTCTTGGGAAAATTGGAAATCTGGTGCTAAAACATTTTAGTCATAAAAATGTAATTACTTTTTCTTCACTGCCCAATAGTGTAAAATTTTGTGATACACCTGTGGTACCAACTTGCTCACTGCACCCCTAGATTAATTCATTGGGGGGCGCAGTTTATAAAATAGGGTCACTTGTGCTAGATTTCTGTTGTTCTGGCACCTCAGGGGTTTTGCTAATGTAACATGGCACCATTCCAACTAAATTTGAATGCCAATATGGCACTTCTCTTTTGAGCTTTGCACTGTATTTCAAAAGTAGTCAATGATTACTAAGTTGGCGTACTCAGGAAAAATTACACAACAAACTGTGTGATCCATTTTTCTTATTACCCTTTATACAAATTAAAAAATGGGGTTAAAACAAACTTTTAGTGAAAAAAGTAATTATTCTTTCTTTACCACCCTGTGGTATAAGTTTTAATGACACACCTGTAGTGTCAATATGCTCACTGCACCCCTAAATTAATTAATTGAGGGGTATAGTTTGTAAAATAGGATCACTTATGGGGGGTCAGCTTTTATGGCATTTTAAAGGCTCTGCCAATGTGGCATGGCACCCCAAAAATGTAATTATTTTTCTTTAATGCCCAACAGTATAAAACTTTGTGGCAATATGCTAACTGCATCCCTAGATTAATTCATTGAGAGGTATAGTGTGTAAAATGGGAACAGTTATGGGGGGTCTGCTTTTCTGGCATGTCAAGGACTCTGTCAATCTGACATGGCAATCCCAAACCATTCCAACTAAATCTGGACTCCAATATGGCGCTCCTTACTTTCTGAGTTTTGCCATGTGCATCAAAAGTAGTTTTCAACCACATATTAGATATTGGCAAACTCAATAGAAATTCTGTAAGAAATTATATGGCCCATTTTCTCCTATAACCCTTTTTTAAACTTAAGACTTTGGGGCCAAGGCAACATTCTAGTCGCAAAATTTGTATTTTTTTATTTTCACAGCCCCATGTTATACAATTTTTTTAAATCACCTGAGGGCTAACATTGCTCACTACACCCCAGATGAATTCCTTGAGAAGTTTAGTTTTCAGATTGTGATCACTTGTGAGAAGGATTTCTGTTAGGGGATCTTCAAATGTGTCATGGTGTCCACAATCTATTCCTGTCAAAATGATCCCAAATAATTATTGAAATAGCACTCTTTTCCTTCCGAGCCCTACCATGTTCCCAAACAATAGTTTTTCTCCACATATGGGATCTCGGTGTTCACAAGAGAAATTGCATAACATATTCTATGGTTGATTTTCTTCAGTTGACTTTGTAAAAAAGAAAAAATTGGAGCTAAACAGTATTTTTTTAATGCTCTAAAAGGCATTAAGTTAAAGATGACACATGTCCTTTGTATTTTAGGCAAAAAAAACATTTTTTTTCATCTTTTACATTTTATAAATTACAAATAGGAAAATGGGCTGATGCTAAAGATTGGGCACCCTGCATGGTTAGTACCTCCTAGCACTCCTATGGAAAGTATCACAGCTTGTAAACGTTTTTTGTAGACAGCCAGATGCCTTTGAATTCTTGTTTGAGTGATTTTCTTCCATTCTTCCTGGGAAAAGTCTTTCAGTTCTAATAGATATCTGGGCCATCTTGCATGCATTGCTATAGAGGTCTAGCCGTAGATTTTCAATGATTTTTAGATCAGGAGACTGTGATGGCTATTGTAAAACCTTCAGCTTGTGCCTTTTGAGGTAGTCTATTATTGTTATTGAATCCATTCTTCCCTCTACCAGTTAAAAATTCCTCGTGCCATTGGCTGCAACACAACCCCAAAGCATGATTCATCCATCCTCATGCTTAATGGCTGGCGCGATGCTCGTTTCCTGAAATTCTGTGCTCCTTTTTTTCACACGTATCTTTGATTAATATGGCCAAAGAGTTCTATTTTAATCTCATCAGTCTACAGGACTTGTTTCCAAAATTCATCAGTCTTGTTTAGATGTTCTTTTGCATACTTCTGATGTTGAATTTTACAATTAGAATGCAGGAAAGGTTTTCTTCTGATAAATCTTCCATAAAATCCATATTTGTGACTCTGAACAGTAGAACAATGTACCACAACTCCAGAGTCTGCTAAATCTTCATGCAGATGACATGCCGCAATGACCAGCGATCAGTTCACTGATCGTTGCACAATAGCCGGGACCATTTTTCAATTGTTGGTCTGCCGCTGTCACGCATGCATCGGCATGTGTGACAGGGAAAATGGCCAGCAACACCCAGTGTGAGCCCGACACCCTGACAAATCAGGGTAACAACGCGTTTCGACGTACAGACATCTTCCTCAAGCGGAGGAAACGCATTGTGGTCTGGAGCTTTTTATTAATAAAGTTACGGAGATTAAGATTAAAGTATCCCGTATTATCCCTGCGCTCTACTATAGAACCGCATGTTCTATCTGAATTCTATCATACAAATTTCCTTGGGGAAAGCGGTGACAGAGCTGCAGGCGGGATAGGGTTAATGGATCAACCTGGAATTTTCTAATCCAACCCTGGAGTGAGAGTGTGCATAGCACGAGGCCAGGAGCAGAGGTGATTGAGGATACAGGAGCACTACAGATCCAAGGCTGGCAGCCTGAGCCACAAACTACGCTCACAATCTGGTTGTGCGGATCTGGCACAACCTTTAAAGGTTAGTTTATTCTTAATACAACTGCTTTTAAGGCAGGAGAGATCCACAGGTGGCGCAACACTATTTTTTTCTTTTTATTAGGGTTCACTCACTTGGCAGCGATATTTAAACACAGCGATAGTCTCTCCATTTAATTAAAAGTCATGTTGGTTTATTCTGTCAGCATAAACCACCTTCCAGCACATAAACAGGAGCCTTTCTTCGGCTTACAGGTACATACAGCCTGGTATACAGTCTATTGTTACCTCACACTCAGGGCTTGTCTGCCATCCGAGACCTGTGACCAGGAAGTGGCCACCTGAGAACAGCCCAGTGGCTTGCAGGCTCTCTCCATGCATCAGTCTCTCTCATGTCAGAACACAGACTCCATTAAAACATCTTGAGACACACCCACATCTCCAGCAACTTGCAAGCTTAACTCTTGCCATGCTGTTTAAGCAGACTGTGGCTTCCATGGCAAGACATTCATAAAACAGGCAGCAGTCTTCTGCCTGTGCAAAACACACCGGCCATGCACAATGCCGCCACTCACCACATCACAATACATATATACACTGCATCCTCCTATGTAAACACTGCAGTGTGTGTGTGTAAAAAACAAGCTTGACAAAGACGAGGAACCGTTGAAACTTTGCCATGGATCAGTAAAGTATCCTCTTTTTCACCTTGATTTTGGGAGTGCTGCCTGTTTTTTATTTGTTGATTTAGGGCTGCTTGGACACTGTTGTGATGGGTTTTGTACCCGCTATTTATGTTGGTGGTGCTGCACATTTTTTCCTTACTTTACATAAATAAATATATATTGTGAGGTAGCAAGGGGAATGGTGGTAGAGGGACGCTATGTTTCCCCAAGGATGGTGAGCTACTGCATGTATGGGACAGGAGATGCTTACATGAGCATAGGTGAGGTAGGTGTGGCCACCGTTACTGAGAACGGTGGCTGTTGGTAAAGCCTGTTATGGGACCTCATCTATGAGGAATGGGGGAAGGTTTTTGGGCGGGCCTCCATTCCTCATCTCCCGCCCCAGGCTTTTGAAGTAGCTGGGAGGGAAAGACAGGTGAAAAAGGTTTAGGCCGGAAGAGACAGCTGTCAAAGTGTTGTGAGATGAGATCAGACTAGAGAGGAGTTCAGTCGGTGGGAAAGTAGCCTGTGAGCACACAGGGAGCATGTATCGGACCCCAAGGTGGGGAAGGACCCCTAGGCGAGCTCCAGGAGGAGCAGGTTTCGGGCCGACGCTATTATCCTGATGTAAGGACTGTTTTTTTGTTTGTTTTGCCATTGTGTGAAATAAAACACACTTGTTTTTGGACTGAGCCTGAGTGTCACTGCCTTACTTACTGCTGCTATAGAGACTGATCCCTACAATATATATATATATATATATACACATATTTGCACTGCATCCTCCTATGTAAAGACTGCAATGCATGTATGTATCTATTATATAATTGCCGTAGCGACTTCCGTCGGAGCGGCGCAACTTCCGGTGGCTTTGTTAGCGAGTCCAGGTTTCATGTCCTGGACTCTGTCCGTGGCCGCGTAGCGGCCACGGCGACTCGCGAAGCAATGCCCGCAAAGCGGGCATTGCGAGTCGTTGCAGATTTGCGAAGCAATGCCCGCGAAGCGGGCATTGCGAGTCGCTAACAAAGCAACCCACAGAAGCCAATACTACTGTAGTCTACACCGCTATAGTATACTACAGTCCCATGCCCATAAGCGCCATGGGACTGTAGTATACCATCGCGCTGTACACTACAACCCCGCAATGCCGCTAACAAAAGCAACCCACAGAAGCCAATACTACTGTAGTCTACACCGCTATAGTATACTACAGTCCCATGCCCATAAGCGCCATGGGACTGTAGTATACCATCGCGCTGTACACTACAACCCCGCAATGCCGCTAACAAAGCAACCACAGAAGCCAATACTACTGTAGTCTACACCGCTATAGTATACTACAGTCCTATGCCCATAAGCGCCATGGACTGTAGTATACCATCGCGCTGTACACTAAACCCTGCCGCTCTAACACACTACCACGCGCTGCTCTACTCTACAACGCTATAGTATACTACAGTCCCATGCCCATAAGCGCCATGGACTGTAGTATCCATCGCGCTGTACACTACAAGCCCCCTCCTGCCGACTCCTAAGCTCCCCCTGCAAAGGCCCGACCCGCCCCACCTATGGCCGCCGCTGTCGCTAACACCGCCGCACCCCTACACCCTAAGCCCCGACCCGCCCCACCTATGCCCGCCGCTGTCGCTAACACCGCCGTACCCCTACACCCTAAGCCCCGACCCGCCCCACCTATGCCCGCCGCTTCCTAACCACCGCCGCCTACCCACGCCGTACCCCTACACCCTAAGCCCCGACCCGCCGCACCTATGCCCGCCGCTCTCGCTAACACCGCCGCACCCCTACACCCTAAGCCCCGACCCGCCCCACCTATGCCCGCCGCTGTCGCTAACACCGCCGTACCCCTACACCCTACGCCCGGACCCGCCCCACCTATGCCCGCCGCTGTCGCTAACAACGCCGTACCCCTACACCCTAAGCCCGACCCGCCCCACCTATGCCCGCCGCTGTCGCTAACACCGCCGCACCCCTAAACCCTAAGCCCCGACCCGCCCCACCTATGCCCGCCGCTCTCGCTAACACAGCCGTACCCCTACACACCCTAAGCCCCGACCCGCCCCACCTATGCCCGCCGCTGTTGCTAACACCGCCGGACCCCTACACCCTAAGCCCCGACCCGCCCCACCTATGCCCGCCGCTGTCGCTAACACCGCCGCACCCCTACACCCTAAGCCCCGACCCGCCCCACCTATGCCCGCCGCTGTCGCTAACACCGCCGCACCCCTAAACCCTAAGTCCCGACACGCCCCACCTATGCCCGCCGCTGTCGCTAACACCGCCGCACCCCTAAACCCTAAGCCCCGACCCGCCGCACCTATGCCCGCCGCTGTCGCTAACACCGCCGTACCCCTACACCCTAAGCCCCGACCCGCCCCACCTATGCCCGCTGCTGTCGCTAACACCGCCGTACCCCTACACCCTAAGCCCCGACCCGCCCCACCTATGCCCGCCGCTGTCGCTAACACCGCCGCACCCGCCGTACCCCTACACCCTAAGCCCCGACCCGCCGCACCTATGCCCGCCGCTCTCGCTAACACCGCCGCACCCCTACACCCTAAGCCCCGACCCGCCCCACCTATGCCCGCCGCTGTCGCTAACACCGCCGTACCCCTACACCCTACGCCCCGACCCGCCCCACCTATGCCCGCCGCTGTCGCTAACAACGCCGTACCCCTACACCCTAAGCCCCGACCCGCCCCACCTATGCCCGCCGCTGTCGCTAACACCGCCGCACCCCTAAACCCTAAGTCCCGACACGCCCCACCTATGCCCGCCGCTGTCGCTAACACCGCCGCACCCCTAAACCCTAAGCCCCGACCCGCCGCACCTATGCCCGCCGCTGTCGCTAACACCGTCGCACCCCTACACCCTAAGCCCCGACCAGCCGCACCTATGCCTCTACCCCGTAAGCCCCGTCGCACCTAACCCCCTACCCTCTAAGCTCCCGCCGCTGTCGCTAACACCTAAAGCCCTACACCCGAAGCCCTCGCCGTCCCCTACCCTAACCTCCCCGTCGATCACTTACATGACTTCAAGTCATCTGATCGTCCGTCCCATCCACAAGTCCTCCGTCCGCCCAGGCATCCTCTTCCTCCGGCCCCGGGGGTCTTCTCTCTTCTTTCCGCCATCTCCGCCTCTTCGTCCGGCCCCGGGGATCTTCTGTCCTCTTTCTTCTCATTAAGATAAAATGGACGAAAAATCCCCCATTCTACCTCAATGAGATCTGAGGCCCTCTTCTGATTGGTCGCTGTATACTGCCCTCAGCCAATCAGAAGAGCCCCTCTAAACTGAGACGCAGTTCTCATTCAGGTCCGCCTTTTTTTTTCCCCATTCACATACATTACCGGTGTGTCGGCGATTTTATGGCCGCCCACCTGGTTCTATTTGTCAGCCCTAAAATCGCGGACACACCGCTAATGCATCTCTATGGGCAGTCAGCCCGATTTCGGATTGAACGCCGACCAATCAGAATTCGAGCTGACTGCCCATACACATGCATTAGCGGTGTGTCCGCGATTTTAGGCCCGACAAATAGAACCAGGTGGCCGGCCATAAAATCGCCAACACACCGCTAATGTATGTCAATGGGGAAAAAAAATGGCGGACCTGAATGAGAACTGCGTCTCACTCTGACTTAAAAAAATAAATAAATTAAATAATAAAAAAAATAATTTAAAAATAATTAAAAAATAATAAAAAAATAAATAAAAAATATTAAATAATTCAATAAAAAAAAATAATAAAAAAAAAAAAAAAAAAAGCGGACCTGAATGAGAACTGTGTCTCACTCTCACTTAAAAAAATAAATAAATTAAATAATAAAAAAAATAATTAAAAAATAATTAAAAAATAATAAAATTTTACCGGACCTGAATGAAAACTGTCTCTCAGTCTAAATAATAAATTTAATAATAAAAAAAATAATTTAAAAATAATTAAAAAATAATAAAATTTCAGCGGACCTGAATGAAAACTCTGTCTCAGTCTAAATAATAAATTTAATAATAAAAAAAATAATTAAAAAATAATTAAAAAATAATAAAATTTCACCGGACCTGAATGAAAACTGTCTCTCAGTCTAAATAATAAATTTAATAATAAAAAAAATAATTTAAAAATAATTAAAAAATAATAAAATTTCAGCGGACCTGAATGAAAACTCTGTCTCTGTCTAAATAATAAATTTAATAATAAAAAAAATAATTAAAAAATAATTAAAAAATAATAAAATTTTACCGGACCTGAATGAAAACTCTGTCTCAGTCTAAATAATACATTTAATAATGAAAAAAATAATTAAAAAATAATAAAATTTCACCGGACCTGAATGAAAACTGTCTCTCAGTCTAAATAATAAATTTAATAATAAAAAAAATAATTTAAAAATAATTAAAAAATAATAAAATTTCAGCGGACCTGAATGAAAACTCTGTCTCAGTCTAAATAATAAATTTAATAATAAAAAAAATAATTAAAAAATAATTAAAAAATAATAAAATTTCACCGGACCTGAATGAAAACTCTGTCTCAGTCTAAATAATAAATTTAATAATAAAAAAAATAATTAAAAAATAATTAAAAAATAATAAAATTTCAGCGGACCTGAATGCAAACTCTGTCTCAGTCTAAATAATAAATTTAATAATAAAAAAAATAATTAAAAAATAATTAAAAATAATAAAATTTTAGCGGACCTGAATGAAAACTCTCTCTCAGTCTAAATAATAAATTTACTAATAAAAAAAATAATTAAAAAATAATTAAAAAATAATAAAATTTCACCGGACCTGAATGAAAACTGTCTCTCAGTCTAAATAATAAATTTAATAATAAAAAAAATAATTTAAAAATAATTAAAAAATAATAAAATTTCAGCGGACCTGAATGAAAACTCTGTCTCTGTCTAAATAATAAATTTAATAATAAAAAAAATAATTAAAAAATAATTAAAAAATAATAAAATTTTACCGGACCTGAATGAAAACTCTGTCTCAGTCTAAATAATACATTTAATAATGAAAAAAATAATTAAAAAATAATTAAAAAATAATAAAATTTCACCGGACCTGAATGAAAACTGTCTCTCAGTCTAAATAATAAATTTAATAATAAAAAAAATAATTTAAAAATAATTAAAAAATAATAAAATTTCAGCGGACCTGAATGAAAACTCTGTCTCAGTCTAAATAATAAATTTAATAATAAAAAAAATAATTAAAAAATAATTAAAAAATAATAAAATTTCACCGGACCTGAATGAAAACTCTGTCTCAGTCTAAATAATAAATTTAATAATAAAAAAAATAATTAAAAAATAATTAAAAAATAATAAAATTTCAGCGGACCTGAATGCAAACTCTGTCTCAGTCTAAATAATAAATTTAATAATAAAAAAAATAATTAAAAAATAATTAAAAATAATAAAATTTTAGCGGACCTGAATGAAAACTCTCTCTCAGTCTAAATAATAAATTTACTAATAAAAAAAATAATTAAAAAATAATTAAAAAATAATAAAATTTCACCGGACCTGAATGAAAACTGTCTCTCAGTCTAAATAATAAATTTAATAATAAAAAAAATAATTTAAAAATAATTAAAAAATAATAAAATTTCACCGGACCTGAATGAAAACTCTGTCTCAGTCTAAATAATACATTTAATAATAAAAAAAACAATTTAAAAATTAATAAAAAATTATAACAAACATAATAAAACATTATAAATAATTCAATTAAAATTAATAATAAAAAAAAAAAAAAAAAAAAATTATTTTTATTTTGCATTCTTTTTATGATCTATCTACCTACCTATATCTATTTACAAATATACAGTTAAAAATACATAAAAATCAACATACATACATACACAAATAAAAATTTTTTTTACCGAAAATATCCTACCCACGTGTCCGAAAATACAACCACAAGGCCGGCTATATATTTTCCGATATACCGCTAATGTATGTCTATAGGAAGTCAGCTCGAATTACCGACCAATGACAAGACCACCTCACTTCCTATTCACATACATAGCGGTGTCTCGGCCATTTTATTGCCGGGCCCCTGCGTCTATTTTCGGTCACGGGAGTCGGCTCTTTTTCGTCGTTCCACGGGGCCGCAAGCTCGCATTCAGCGGTTCGCGGACATTGGTCGCGTCTTACCAACGACTCGCAATGATTGCCAGTCGTTGGTAATACGCTACCTATCGCTGCGAATCGCTGATTGCAAGTTTCCGGCCCCGTCGAATGATGCCTCTGAGCCGAGTCGCCTGCCCGGAAATAGAACCAGGGGCTCGGCCTGAAAATCGCCTCCTTTGTCTATCTATTCTATCTATCTCTATAGGAAGGCGCCGTCCAATCACAATCGCCGCGCCTTTTTTGAAAATACATAGCGACCAATCACATTCATGGCGCCAGCTTTCTGAAGTTGCCGACCTCCAATCAGATAAGCCCGCTTATTTATAGCGGCAATTTTGAATCTTCAACCTCTTTGAATCCTCTTTGTGGGAGAACGAGAACCTATCGCTGGACTATCTGTTGGAGTATATTTCTGCCAAGAAATCCATCCTTCGTGAGGGTCTTTCAAGGACAACGAGAAGCTACCGCTGGACCGTCTGTTCGACTACATTTGAGCCGAGATATCCATCCTTCATGCGGGACGTCGGGAAGCAAGCGCCGGATCGGGATCTACCATTGATCAGCTAAGATATCCTTTGGACAATCTACCTTTTCACATCAGAGCCTATAGTCCTGATGTGGAGTTTTATTTTCACCTCTTTTACTATCTTTTTTTTTCACCACTTTTACTATTTTGCGCCATGCAGCGCCAATCGCCGCTGCATGGAGCGTCCGCCACTGTTCGGACACTTCGCCGCTGAAAGCGCCGACTTCTGCGCTACAAGCGCAAACTTCGGCGCTTCTAGCGGCCTCCGCGGTCTATGAGACCGCTGTGTCCGAACACGCATTCAGGCGCCGACCGTACAACTCGCCGCTGTAATATGGCGGACGCGAAATGTTCATTCATAAAATGCTGCTACACGCCAACCGCGGTGTGATTGGCCAGCGGAAATTCATACACATGGCGCCGTTAATCCGGTTGGTCGGCGCTATTGTGTGAAGATGCCGCTGTCCTATCACAATTCAGCGGGGCGGAGCTATAGACTTCCAGTCTCCCGAACGCCGTGTCCGAAAATCGAACCAGGCGCTCGGCAAGGAACGTTCCGTGCTTTTTCAAAATTCGCGCCGCGATTCTCATTGGATGCCGACTTCCCATAGACATCCATTGAGAAATGAGGCGCGATTGTGATTGGTTGTTGTTTATGGCGCTTTGATTCCGATTGGTCAGCGCACACCGGGGACTTCGCAACTTTTCTTGCCGAGCGCCTGGTGCGATTTTCGGATATGCCGTTCGGCCGGCTGGAAGTCTGTAGCTCCGCCCCGCTGAGTTGTGATTGGCCAGCGGCATCTTCACACAATAGCGCCGACCAACCGGATTCACGGCGCCATGTTTATGAAGTTTTCGCTGCCCAATCACACCGCGGCTGAAGTCTACCGCCATTTTATGAATGAACTTTTCGCGTCCGCCATCTTTGAGCGCGAAATTTGAATTTGTTAACAATGTAAAAGTGAAAATGCTGTTTTCACAGTACAATCTCACATCAGACTATATATTCCTAATGCCTAGGCTTATATTAACCCCTTCTTTATACTAATTAAATATCACCTACATTTCACCATAGTGCCCTCTTTTTTTCATACTATATTAACCCCTTCTATTCTATTAGTGCTACACTGCCTATCTCACTATGTGCTGTATTACGGCCATTTTAATATTAACCCTTTCTATTCTATTAGTGCTACACTGCCTATCTCACTATGTGCTGTACTACGGCCTTTTTTATATTAGCCCTTTCTATTCTATTAGTGCTACACTGCCTATCTCACTATGTGCTGTACTACGGCCATTTTAATATTAACCCTTTCTATTCTATTAGTGCTACACTGCCTATCTCACTATGTGCTCTACTACGGCCATTTTAATATTAACCCTTTCTATTCTATTAGTGCTACACTGCCTATCTCAGTATGTGCTGTACTACGGCCTTTTTTATATTAACCCTTTCTATTCTATTAGTGCTACACTGCCTATCTCACTATGTGCTGTACTACGGCCATTTTAATATTAACCCTTTCTATTCTATTAGTCCTACACTGCCTATCTCAGTATGTGCTGTACTACGGCCTTTTTTATATTAACCCCTTCTATTCTATTAGTGCTACACTGCCTATCTCACTATGTGCTGTATTACGGCCATTTTAATATTAACCCTTTCTATTCTATTAGTGCTACACTGCCTATCTCACTATGTGCTGTACTACGGCCTTTTTTATATTAACCCTTTCTATTCTATTAGTGCTACACTGCCTATCTCACTATGTGCTGTACTACGGCCATTTTAATATTAACCCTTTCTATTCTATTAGTCCTACACTGCCTATCTCAGTATGTGCTGTACTACGGCCTTTTTTATATTAACCCCTTCTATTCTATTAGTGCTACACTGCCTATCTCACTATGTGCTGTATTACGGCCATTTTAATATTAACCCTTTCTATTCTATTAGTGCTACACTGCCTATCTCACTATGTGCTGTACTACGGCCATTTTAATATTAACCCTTTCTATTCTATTAGTCCTACACTGCCTATCTCAGTATGTGCTGTACTACGGCCATTTTTATATTAACCCCTTCTATTCTATTAGTGCTACACTGCCTATCTCACTATGTGCTGTATTACGGCCATTTTAATATTAACCCCTTCTATTCTATTAGTGCTACACTGCCTATCTCACTATGTGCTGTATTACGGCCATTTTAATATTAACCCCTTCTATTCTATTAGTGCTACACTGCCTATCTCAGTATGTGCTGTACTACGGCCATTTTTTAATTAACTCCTTCTATTCTATTAGTGCTACACTGCCTATCTCACTATGTGCTGTACTACGCCCATTTTTTATATTAACCCTTTCTATTCTATTAGTGCTACACTGCTTATCTCACTATTTGCTGTACTACGGCCATGTTATTATTAACCCTTTCTATTCTATTACTGCTACACTGCCTATCTCACTATGTGCTGTACTACGCCCATTTTTATATATAACCCTTTCTATTCTATTAGTGCTACACTGCTTATCTCAATATTTGCTGTACTACGGCCATTTTATTATTAACCCTTTCTATTCTATTACTGCTACACTGCCTATCTCACTATGTGCTGTACTACGGCCTTTTTTATATTAACCCATTCTATTTGGGCTACACTCTTTATCTCACTATGTGCTGTAGTACGCCCTTTTTAATATTAACCCATTCTATTCTATTAGTGCTCCACTTGCTATCTCACTATCTGCTGTACTAAGGACATTTTTACATTAACCTCTTCTATGTCTTTTCTATTTTAGTTGCACCATGACTATTTTATAGGGTTTAAACTCATACATTAACCCCTTCTATTCTGTTTGCTATTCAATAACTGTGTCACTATGTGCTGGACATCTGCGATTTTACAACTTCACCCCACAAGTGATTAAAAAAAACCATCTGCTGCAATTGCCGATTAAACCTTGCACTTGCCCCGCTGTTGCGGGAATCCCCATAGAAACTATAGGGACACTTGCGGCAGGTGCCGCAAGTTCGTTTTTTTTTCTGGCAACACTTGCCGCAAGTGCAAAACCGCACCTGCCGCAAGGCCCCTTATGCTTTCTATAGGGATTACCGCTACCGCCCCGCAAGTGCAATGTTAATGTGGCTATTGCAGCAGATGCTTTTTTTTCACTCCATCTACTGCAATTTTATCAAAAGAGCTGATGTGAAAGGGCTCTAAGGCAATTTGTACACTAACCCGTTCTATTCGATTTCTGCCGCACTTGCTATCTCACTATGTGGTCCACTAAGGCCATTTATACATTATCCTCTTCTATGCCATTTGCCATTTTGTTTTCCGACACTATGTTTTATAGGGTTCAAAATGCTACATTAACCCCCTACTTTCGGTTTGCTATTCATTAACTGTGTTACTAGGTGCTGTACTCAGGGCATTTGCTATTTAAACTCTTCTATACGATTTGTAATTTATTTTATCATCCACACTCTTTTATAGGATGTAAGTGGTACATTAACGTCTTCTATTGTTTTGCCTATTCACTGTCTATGTCACTATGTGGTCTACTACTGGCATTTCATTACTAAATACTTTAATACTATTTTTATTTTTATTAATCGTCCAGTATTTTTTATGCGTGCCAATGCTATATTAACTTCTTACAGGCTCTTTGATTTTTTTTTGGAGTTTGGAGTCAGTCATCACACGGTTACGAGTACGTTAACCCATTATATGTTAATTTGTAATATTTTTCATAGTCATTACTCTGTAGCACTACTACCTGTCTTATATTTAACAGTTTGGTGGTAATGCTACCTGCCCAGTTCACATCAGCGGTTATTTGAAATCGCGCCAGAAGTGCTGACAGAATAGCATCAGATCTGTTTGCTGCATTGCCATCGCATAACTGCTGCACTTGCAGTGTTGTTCCGCTAATCCCCATTGTAAGTATAGGGGAACTTGCCGCAGGTCCCGCCACCATAAAAAGCGCGGTCACCCTCCGTTTTTTTTCCATACAGCACCTGCCACAACTGCAAAACACAAATTGCTGCACCTGCTGCAAATAAATAGATACTGACTATTATGCCGATTATAATGACTATGGGGATTCACGTAACCGCCTGCAGGTCCTGCAGTTATGCTGTGGCTATGCGCCACATGTGCCAGATGCTGTTTTTCCAACGCTTATGATGCTATTTGAAATTAACGCTCATGTCAAAGTCCCTGTCATCCCAGTAGGACATTAACTACTTTTACATACCTAATATTTTACACTCTATTACTGACTGGGTCCCCTTTCATATGTCCATTGTATATGCACATTTACATACTTCCATAACATGGGCTAAGATTTTAATTTTAAATGTAACTTCTCAATACCTGTCACCAGGGCTGCAGTGCGTAACGTTACACTACATCACCGCATTTACGTTACTTTTTACATTGACCTGCCTCTTTCAATATCTCATACGCAAGTTGCTTTATTTGTTTTTTCACCCTGCTTTGTCACATTCTGCCATTTCATACTTCACGTTAAGGACGCTCTTTCCCCTACTCCACCAACAAAAATAAAAATCACTACTTCTGCTATTATACCAAAACCTTCACTTCTTGGTAAAAATTAACCCTAACTCTGCCATTTTTCAACACCTTATGCAACAACAACCTTGCTGGTGGTTATGCAGAAATTGACGTCATCCTGGTTGTATTAACGCTTTTATTACAATGTTGAACATTTGCTTTCATACCGCATATCGGAAAGGGCCCTTACATCCATTTGTTTTGCCTTCACGGCAGTTTTTAAAGAATTTTAACACACTCATTTCCATTCCATATTCCATACACTAAATATCATTACATCTTTGTTTGTTACTTTAAAGAAGTATATCATTTCATTCTAACAGGTTTTGGAAATACATACTTTTGTTTTATTGTTTTTGTATGTTTACACAGTTATTATTCATTGGTTCCTTAACTAACACACTCTAGCTCATTTTGGATTTCAAACACTGCTTATTCTTACTAAGATGAGCTCTCCAACACAAAATATCACTCTTGCCAAGGAGGCTGCATCTACACCTAAGAAGAAGCGTGCAGACGAGACTTTGGAAGAGAGACGTCTTCGGTTAGATCGTGATAAGGCTGCTAAAGCTAAACGCATTGCAGAGGAGAGTGTGGAAGAGAAACGTCTTCGGTTACATCTGCGTAAGGCTGCTAAGGCGAAACGTACTGCAAAGGAGACTTCAGAAGAGAGGTGTCTTCGCTTAGATAGTGATAAGGCTGCTAAGGCGAAACGCTTTGCTGAAGAGACCTTAGAAAGGAGACGTATTCGCTTACATCGTCTTAAGGCTGCTTACGCCAAACGTATTGCAAATGAGACTTCTGCAGAGAGACGTATTCGGTTAGATAGGGCTAAGGCTGCTAAACTCAAACGGTTTGCTAAACTCTCTTCTCCACTGAGACGTTTTCGGTTGGATGCTGCGAAGACTGCTTTACATACACGTATTTCGGAAGTGTCTCCTGAAAAAACAAGCCAACTAATGGAAACAAGAACCATGACTGCGCGTTCCACATGCAAACAAACAAACATTCCAGTCACTGAAGAACCGTCTGACACAGATGCTACTCCAGCCTCTTCGTGTACTGACATTCTACCAAGTGAACTGCCTTTAACACCTCCCATTACCTCAATGGAAATCAAAAAAGGAAAGGTTCGCAAGGTGTCTGTGCGTATGCGCAAGAAGGGTGTGGAGGAGAGTTCAGAAGAAAGACGACTTCCCTTGGACAAGGAAAAGTCTGCTTTGAAAACACCCCTTTCAATACAGTCTTTAGAAGGAAGGACAGAACGATTAGGCAAAAAATCAATGCCTCTGCCTCAACGACGCAAACAGAAAAAGTTAATGCCTGTAGGAGATCCGTCTGATCCTCAGACTGCTGCCACCTCTTCGTCTGATCCTCAGACTGCTGCCACCTCTTCATCTGATGCTCAGACTGCTGCCACCTCTTTGTCTGATGCTCAGACTGCTGCCACCTCTTTGTCTGATGCTCAGACTGCTGCCACCTCTTTGTCTGATGCTCAGACTGCTGCCACCTCTTTGTCTGATGCTCAGACTGCTGCCACCTCTTTGTCTGATGCTCAGACTGCTGCCACCTCTTCTTCTACTATCTTGACTACAACTGAACAGCCTTTACTGCATCGCAAGGCCACATCAAAACGAAAACACTGTGCTGAGGAGACGCCATACAGCAAACAGTGTAAAATTTTGAGGCTTAAAAGGAAAAGACAGATGCGTCAAGATACAGAATCTCCTACATCTAGACAAGTCCACTTGGCCCATTTGGCTACATTACGTCGTGAAGAACGCCAAACTTCTTCTTCCACTTTTATATTGCAACAGGCAGAACGGAATATATATTCCACTTCTTCATTTATTGAATGTTTGGAATCTACATCCCTTCCACGTCTCATTTATGTAGGATTACATAATAAATTTCTACGTTTATTCTATTCACCTCTCCTACATCAAAGGGGATTTATTGATCAGGATCATGTTATTGTAGAACATTTCTGTGGTCTCATGAATGTAATATGTGAACATTGTGAGGCTCGACATTTTACTGCTGAACGACCATCAGATCAACACTTTACTCTTTGTTGCCACAAGGGAAAAGTAAAGGTACCATTACCTCAATACCCGCACGTGTTCCAACGCCTGCTGAAAGGAGAGAGTGAGTACAGTCAAAATTTGATGGAGAATATAAGGAGCATTAATAGTTCTTTTGCTTTTGCCTCCATGGGTGCCCATGTTTCTCTACCTCCTGGACATGGACCATACTGCTTTCGTATTCATGGGCAAATTTATCATCGCACTGGAACACTCCATCCTGCTCAAGATCAAACTCCAGCATATGCACAACTGTACATTTTAGATACTCTAAGCGCTACAGACCAACGGCTACAGTCTCCAGAAAATGTTAAATGTAATCCTACTTTAATGAGTATCATTGCTCTTCAATTGGATAATATTAATCCCTTTGTTTCGGCCTACAAAATGCTACGTCAAGTTGAATTAGAAGAAGAACAGAAGGCAGTAGAACATGGCACAAAAATGCCAAATATTATCATGGCCATTAAACAAGACAGAGGCCAAGACCCAAGACGCTATAACAATCCTACTGCCAATGAAGTTGCTGTGGTCTTTGAAAATGCTGATGGAGAGCCACCATTCAATAGAGACATTTTAATTCATTTGAAACCTGATCCAAATAACCCCTTGGCCCCAAAAACACAGCAAGTCAGTATTCTACACAGCAATTTAGATGCATTACTCTATCCTTTATTTTTTCCTCATGGAGAACAAGGCTGGCATGAGGGACTCAAGCATCAAGGCAAAAGTCAACGCCGGGTTACACAGCTCCAGTATTACTGCTATTTGCTGTCTGTATGGAATAAGTTCAATCCTGTCCTGAATGGTGGCAAACTAACACAGCAGTACTTAGTGGATGCGTATGTGAAAATCGAGGCTAATCGCTTAAATTTTATCCGTCATCATCAAAAGGATTTAAAAGTAGAGGATTATTGCGTACTCCAGGAACATCTTCTGAAACAATCTGTTGAGAAAGGTATTCCCATTGGCAAGACGGTCATTTTACCATCTTCTTTTGAAGGCAGTCCCAGAAACATGCAGCAACGCTATCAGGATGCCATGGCTATTGTGACTAAATTTGGACGACCAGATCTTTTTGTAACCATGACCTGTAATCCTAAATGGAGTGAGATTACAAACAATTTAGAGCCATGGCAGCGTGTGGAACATAGACCTGATTTAGTGGCCCGTGTCTTCAGAATTAAACTGGAAGCCCTATTAAAAGAAATTAACACTGGATTATTTGGCACAGTTTGTGCAATGGTTCATGTGATTGAATTCCAAAAGCGTGGCCTACCACACGCTCATATTTTGATCATTCTGGATAGCAAATCCAAACTAAGAACTGAGGTTGAAGTGGATAATATAGTTTGGGCTGAAATCCCTGATCCAGAAGAATACCCTCTGCTCCATGACATTGTGATGCAACACATGATTCATGGACCCTGTGGTCAACACAACCCCAATTCTCCATGTATGGATCTTGGCAAGTGTAAGAAAGGTTTTCCTAAAGATTTCCAACCAAGAACACTCATAGCTAAGGATTCATACCCTACTTATCAAAGAAAGGAAGGATCATCGTTTCAAATCCGTTCAAAGATGATTGATAATTCTTGGGTTGTTCCCTATAACCCTTACCTACTATTAACATACAAGTGTCATATTAATGTTGAGGTATGTGCTTCCATTCAAAGTGTAAAATACCTATTCAAATATGTCTACAAAGGACATGATAAAGCCAATCTTGAAATTTGCCAAACCAATATTCACCATGATGAAACACATCAATTCATGGATTCAAGATACGTGAGTGCACCGGAGGCAGCTTGGCGAATATTTGCTTACCCGATGCATAGACAATCGCACTCCATTATTCGCCTGGCCGTACATCTCCCACATTCTCAACCGCTTTATTTTCATGAGCATGACTCTGTTGACGACATCAGTTGCACAATGCACAGAAAATCTACTCTGATGGGCTACTTTGAGCTGAATGAGAGTAACCCGCATGCTCATGATTACTTCTACCGCCAAATTCCAGAGCACTATGTTTGGAAAGAAGGTGCATGGGAAGTTAGAAAGCGAGGAGGTTCTTCAGTGATTGGAAGAATGTATACTGTTAGTATGAAAGATCAAGAACGCTACTATTTAAGGTTGTTGTTACTGCATGTCAAAGGAGCAACAAGTTTTGACAACATTAAGACTGTTAATGAAGTGACATTCCCAACTTTCAAAGAGGCAGCATTAGCCCTTGGATTGCTCTTCGATGACACTGTTTGGAGAAATACTTTATTGGATGCCTGTGTTCTCAACATGCCTGCACAGCTTCGTGATATGTTCGCATATATATGTATTTTTGGTCCTCCAGCTCATCCATTGGAGTTGTGGAAAGAATTTAAACAAGACTTTATCCAAGACTACTGCCATGCATATCACTCCAACACTGAGGAGTGTGAGAATTGTGAAGGATATGCTATGACTGATGTCCAAACTATTCTAAAATTTCATGGCAAAACTTTTACTGATTTTAATCTACCACGACCAAAAAGAAAGCCATACATCGCTCCACTATACAACAAGGATGATGAGTTAAGAAGAGCTCAGCAAAGCTACTTTAAATGACCAACAACTTTTGGCCTATGATGCGATCAATCAAGCTTTACACGATAGAAGTGGACAACCTAAGTGCTTTTTCATTGACGGTCCAGGTGGCAGTGGCAAAACATATCTGTATGATTTATTAATTCATGAACTAAGAGGAGAAGGTGAAATTGTCTCACCTGCAGCCAGTACAGGGATTGCAGCTAACTTACTGCAAGGAGGAAGAACCATCCATTCACTTTATGGAATACCAATTCCAATCAATGAAACTTCCGTTTCAAGGATTAAAAATGATACAGATTGTGCACAACATTTGAAAAGTACCAAACTTTTCATTATTGACGAGTCCACTCTGTTATCTAAATATGCATTGCATGTGATAGATCAACTTTTACGGGATGTCATGACAACAGATATCTCCAAGAAAAATACAACACCTTTTGGAGGGAAAGTCATTGTTCTGGGAGGAGACTTTCGACAGTGTCTGCCTATCATCCCACATGGTACAAGAACTGACATTATAGAGAGTTGTATTAAATACTCACGACAATGGCAGCTTTTCACTCAATTGCCACTCTTCAACAATATGCGCTCCATTGATCCTGATTATAGCAGTTGGTTACTTCAACTGGGAAATGTTGAATTGTCCAATGATTTCAACCTTGGAGATGATACCATTGAAATCCCACAAGACATGATCTGCACTGGCTCAATCATTCTTGCTATATTTGGTGAAAACATTGTCATTGATGTAGATAACAATGAAAGCATTCAGATTGCTGCATCACATGCCATTCTTTGCCCTAAAAATGACCATGTGGATATGGTGAACTCTAAGGTCATGGATTGCATTGCTGGTGAATACACTGAATACATTAGTGATGATTCCATTGATCCTGATGAGACTGAAGATCCAGATCAATATCCAGTGGAATTTTTGAATTCACTCACACCAACGGGAATGCCTTCTCATCGCCTCAAATTAAAAATCGGTACCATTGTCATGCTTTTGCGCAACTTTAACAGCAGAAAAGGTCTTTGCAATGGGACTCGCTTGATTGTCATTGCTTTGTTTGACAATCTGATTCAAGCAAAAGTCATTACTGGGTCTGCCGAAGGAAATGTGGTGTTTATTCCAAGGATTGATTTATCTCCATCAGAGACTGGATTACCTTTCAAGTTAAGACGTCGACAATTTCCCTTGAAGCCTGCTTTTGCCATGACCATCAACAAATCCCAAGGCCAAACACTGGAGAAAGTAGGAATTTTTTTGCCAGAACCCGTTTTTGGACATGGACAGTTATATGTGGCTTTTTCACGAGTGAAAAGAAGATGTAATGTTAAGGTGAAAGTGCTGGATACACCCATTCAAGGAAAGTTGGTGCCTAATTCTGAAAAAGTCTTTACTAAAAATATTGTCTATAAGAATATTTTATCTTAAATTCTTTAGATATATATAACACTTACATACATGATGGATATAACAATGAAAGCATTCACATTGCTGCATCACATGACAATATTTGCCCTAAAAATGTCCATGTGGAAATGGTGAACTCTCAGGTTATGGATTGCATTGCTGGTGAATACACTAAGTACATTAGTGATGATTCCATTCAGACTGAAGATTCAGACCAATATCCAGTGGAATTTTTACATTCACTCACACCAATGGGAATGCCTTATCATCGCCTCAAATTACACATTGGTACCATTGTCATGCTTTTGCACACCTTTAACAGCATAAAAGGTCTTTGCAATGGCAATCGCTTCATTGTGATCACTTTGTTTGACAATCTCATTCAAGCAAAAGTCAGTTCTGGGTCTGCAGAAGGAATTGTGGTGTTAATTTCAAGGATTGATTTATCTCCATCATAGACTGCCTTACATTTTAAGTTAACACATCGACAATTTACCGTGAAGTCTACTTTTCCCATGACCATCAACAAATTCCAAGGCCAAACACTGGAGAAAGTAGGGATTTTTTTGCCCCACAATTCATTTTTGGACATGGACAGTTATATGTGGCTTTTTCATGAGTGAAAAGAAGATGTATTGTTAAGGTGAAAGTACTGCATACACCCATTCAAGGAAAGTTGCTGCCTCATTCTGAAAAAGTCTTTACAAAAAATATTCTCTAAAGAATTGAAAATAAAATATTCTTATAGATATATATCACATTTACATACATGATGGATATAACAATGAAAGCATTCACATTGCTGCATCACATGACAATCTTTGTCCTAAAAATGTCCATGTGGAAATGGTGAACTCTCAGGTTATGGATTGCATTGCTGGTGAATACACTAAGTACATTAGTGATGATTCCATTCAGACTGAAGATTCAGACCAATATCCAGTGGAATTTTTACATTCACTCACACCAATGGGAATGCCTTATCATCGCCTCAAATTACACATTGGTACCATTGTCATGCTTTTGCACACCTTTAACAGCATAAAAGGTCTTTGCAATGGGAATCGCTTCATTGTCATCACTTTGCTTGACAATCTCATTCAAGCAAAAGTCAGTTCTGGGTCTGCAGAAGGAAATGTGGTGTTTATTCCAAAGATTTATTTATCTCCATCAGAGACTGCCTTAACTTTCAAGTTAACACATCGACAATTTACCTTGAAGTCTACTTTTGCCATGAGCATCAACAAATCCCAAGGCCATACACTGAAGAAAGTAGGGATTTTTTTGTCACAAACAGTTTTTGGACATGGACAGTTATATGTGGATTTTTCACGAGTGAAAACACGATGCAATGTTAAGGTGAAAGTGCTGGATACACCCATTCAAGTCAAATTGCTGCCCAGTAGTGAAATACTCTTTACTCTAAATAATCTCTCTAATATTTTATTTTAAATTCTTTAGATACATATTAGATTTAGATATAGTTACTTTCTAATTAAACATAAATATTATAATAAATTACTTTAGCCATAGATGTATACGAATAGAAAAAAAATTAAGACCAAAAATAATATTTTAGTTATCGAAAAAGATATTATAATTAGTTATTAGATATAAAATAGTTATTTAAGAAATATAGTTGTTACTGTTCAATTTTACTAAAAATATAGTGTATAAAAATATTTTAATTAAAATTCTTTAGATACATGTTACATTTAGATACATAGTTATTTTTAGATTAGACACAAATATTACTATATTAATTTGTTTAGCAATAGATGTATATCAATATAAATAAATCAAAATACCTAAAAACTTAGTTTAATTATAGATAAAGACATTATAATTACTTATTAGATATAAACGTTATTTCAGATATATAGTCGTTATTTTCACTTTTCTCTAAAAATATAGTGTGTAAAAATATTTTAATTTCAATTCTTTAGATACATATTACATTTAGATACATAGTTACTTTCTAATTAAACAAAAATATTACAATAAATTAATTTAGCTATAGATGTATAGGAATACAAATATACAAAAATACCAAAAAAATTAGTTTTGTTATAAAGATATTATAATTACTTTTTAGATATAAAATAGTTATTTAAAATGTATAGTAATGACTTTATTAGCTTAGAAAATTTCTTTTTAATTTTCATTGTATATGTATGTAAACACACATTTTTTTTTGAAGATTGTAGATGTGTATCATCTAAATGCTTCCATTTAGTGATAACAACCTGAAGCTTCAGCAGGATAGCTGCTGCGAGATTTCATTTTCTTTTTACACAGGGTGAGGTTTTTGTGAACAGCTAAGGTTGCTTTCAGACTTGCAAATGCATGTGCAGCATTTTAAAGATGCATCTGCATGCAAACGGCAGCTCCTATCCTTACAATGGGACTTTTGGTCTGTGCAGATGCTTGCAGACAGCCGTGCGCACCCATTTACTCTGATATGTGATCTCTGCACAGGCGCATGCCTGCATACAAATCACATAATGCCACCTGCACCAGGGATGCAACATGTCGCGTCCCTGGTGTGGAGGAGAGTCTGTGATCTGTACAAAAGCATCTGCCTGTGCATAGATCACATATAGGAGTGAATGGCTGCGCACGGCTGTCTGCAAGAATCTGCAGACACCGTGTGTTCCATTATAAAGATATGGACTGTTGTCTGCATGCACATGCTTGCAGATGCATTTGCAAAACGCTGCAGATGCATCTGCAAGTCTGAAGGCAGCCTAAGAGATGGGTGGGACAGCTGTTCACACACATCTGTATCTTGAAGTGTGTTCTGTACATATAAATACATATATACACATAGGTACATATTTAGACACATAGGTACATATTTAGACACATAGGGAAAGAATAGACATTTTGATTTTAAATCTGAATTATTCTGCTATTTGTTGAATTTTTAGTTTTAAAAAAACAATTTTGCCACTTGCTGCCTAATGGTGACTTACAGTACTCTTAATGTAAGTTGCATGAAATGTTTATTGAATTTGTTGTTTACTTGCGGTAGTTGCGGCACATGTGCTTTCGACAGTTTCAATCGCTAAAATCAGTTAGCTCTTATTTTTAGTGGTTGCATTTTGTCAAGCTGTTAAAGCTCTGCTTGCCGTATTTACTGCAAGCTAAGTGCAAGTTTCATATTTATTACATGTTACTTGCTGAAAGTGAGCTGTAGGTAGTCCCTTTTGTGCCAAGTTCAGAAATTGTATTTGGTAATTCCATACTTTCTGCAAATAGCCAAAAAATATCTGCTTTAAAAGGAGTCTAACTATTAATTATTAGGGATAGAGTAGAGTAGGTCCCACCAGCTGTAAGGCTACCTTCCCATGGTTGGTGGGGAAACATGTACTGGCTCAATCATAGATTATTAATATTCATATATACATTGAATATACATAATCTGTACAAAACATCAGTGCCAGTATCTGTACGAAAAGCCTTGCCTTAGAATCATTACATGTACTACACTGACATATACCATACAAACATTGGTAGTTGATAGATAGATATCATGTCTTATGTGCATTATTGTCAAATTTGAATTAATAATGTATATATGCATGCTACATTTCTGATTCTTTAACATTGTGCCGCCATCTATCATGAAATAATAGGATTATTACTTAAAACTCTAATTTAATAAACTATACACCGATTCTAGAATCCCGATGCAATCGCATCGGGCTCACAGCTAGTATATATATATATATATATATACATATATATCTATTATATAATCACGAATGGGATTTTTGCCCCTTTTGAGTCCGCTCGCGCTGTGAGTCAGCGTGGTTATGTGGATACGCCCGAAGCATTGGCCGCGCAGCGGCCATTGCGAGCAGTTCTAAGGCGACTCGCTATGCCCGCGCAGCGGGCATGGCGAGTCGCCTTAGCAGCGCGAAGCATTGGCCGCGAAGCGGCCATTGCGAGTCAGAGACTCGCTCTTCTAGAATCCCGATGCATGTGCATCGGGCACCCAGCTAGTAATATATATATATATATATATATGAGAGAAAAAGAGAAAAATAAAGAGAAAAAAGAGAAAAAAGATTTAAAAAAAATAATAAGAATTTGAGTTTTTTGAAAAAAACGTAAGTTTTTAAATTTTTTCTCATATATATAGCTTGTCAGCATATGTACATCATTGGTAGTAGCTGAGTGCTGCAAGGTTTTTTTCTAGTATATTGACCCAGCATCCCTGCTGGCACCAGTTCACATTGTCTGTGAGTGCTGTGCAGTTTTTTTTCTTTTGTATCGTGTGGAGTGGCTGGCTCAATTACTGCAATGTGCACCCTCGTTGCCTACAGGTGATCTAGGATCTAGATGGTGTCCGCCCACTTAGTAGTGGGGTAGGATGGACAAGGAGGACTTGGGTGTCAGCGATAGGACTCGTTGGACCTGAAGTCACTTTGTCGCAGTCGACGAGCAAGCAGACATTGGCCAATGTGTGTACTAAGAACTTCAGATTTAAAAAAAATAATAAGAATTTGAGTTTTTTGAAAAAAACATAAGTTTTTACATTTTATCTCATATATATATAGCTTGTCAGCATATGTACATCATTGGTAGTAGCTGAGTGCTGCAAGGTTTTTTTCTAGTGTGTATATATATATATATATATATATATACACACATATATACACTGCATCCTCCTATGTGAACACTGCAGTATATATATATACTATATATACAATGCTGTGCAAATTAATTAGAATTATTACTCTTAATGAACATACAAGTCTGACTGTAAGAGAAATCGCTTCCATCGTTGGCATTGGAAAATCTACTGTTTCTAGAATAATTTGCACACACAATGAAACTGGATCATTTTCTCCAAAACGAAAAGGGAAATGTGGAAGAGAAAGGAAAACGACACCAAGAACTGATGAAACACTTATCAGCAATAGTAAAACTAATGCAACAAAAACAAGTAAAGACTTGCTATGTCCCAATTAATTAGTGTATATATATATATATATTAGCTGTAGAGCCCAGTATTGCCCGGGCATAGTTGCTAGCTGTTCATACTTATAAGCTGAGTGTATATCTGTGTGTATGTGTATGTATATCCATTATATATATCAATCCTGCCCCCTACACCTCCCCCCAACCTGCCCCATTCACTCACACTCCCCCCCAAATCTACCCCTCACCTTCCGCCCCCACCCTGAAACTTCTCCTACCCCCAAACCTGCCCCCTGCACCCTCACCAAACCTGCACCACCACCCCCTATAAAATTTCCCCCTCTCCTCCTTAACCCACACCCCTCTAAGCCCACCCCCCAAAAAAACGCCCCTGCTCCACCCGCACCCTTAAACCTGCCCCCCACCCTCAAAACCCTGAATCAAATGGTGAACACCAAAGAGCTGTCGAAGGACACCAAAAACTAAATTGTAGCCCTGCAGCAGGCTGGGAACACTGAATCTGCAATAAGCAAGCAACTTGGTGTGAAGAAATCAACTGTGGGAGCAATAATTAGAAAATAGAAGACATACAAGACCATTGATAATCTCCTCCGACCTGGGGTTCATCCAAGATCTCACCCCTTGGGGTCAAAATGATCTCAAGAATTGGGAGACCTAGTGAATGACCTGCAGAGAGCTGGGACCAACGTAACACAGGCTACCATCAGTAACACACTATTCCACCAAGGACTCAGATCCTGCAGTGCCAGACGTGTCCCAGTGCTTAAGCCATTACATGTCTGGGCCGATCTGAAGTTTGCTAGAGAGCATTGAATGATCCAGAAGAGTATTGGGAGAATGTCATATGGTCAGATGAAACCAAAGTAGAACTGTTTGATAGAAACACAACTCATCATGTTTGGAGGTGAAAGAATGCTGAGTTGCATCCAAAGAACACCATACCTACTGTGAAGCATAGGGGTGGCAACATCATGCTTTGGGGCTGTTTCTCTGCCAAGATACCAGGACAACTGATTTGTACATGAAAGAATGAATGGGGCCATGTATCATGAGATTTTGAGTGCAAATCATCACTGGATCTTTCAGCATGACAATGATCCCAAGCACACTGCCAGGGCATCAAAGGAGTGGCTTCATAAGAAGTATTTCAAGATCCTGGAGTGGCCTAGCCAGTCTCCAGATCTAAAAGCTATAGAAAATCTTTGGAGGGAGTTGAAAGTCCATGCTGCCCAGCGACAGCCCCAAAACAACACTGCTCTAGAAGAGATCTGCATGGGGGAATGGGCCAACCAGCAACAGTAAGTGCCAATCTTGTGGAGACTTACAGAAAACGTTTGAACTCTGTCATTGCCAACAAAGGATATATAACAAAGTAATAAGATTAACTTTTGTTATTGACCAAATACCGTATATACTCATGTATAAGCCGAGTTTTTCAGCCCAAAA
The DNA here is from genome assembly GCA_033576535.1 of Allobates femoralis. Taxonomy (NCBI): domain Eukaryota; kingdom Metazoa; phylum Chordata; class Amphibia; order Anura; family Aromobatidae; genus Allobates; species Allobates femoralis. The sequence goes on along the minus strand of JARQOC010000002.1, from coordinate 426,123,697 downwards.
TTTAGGCTGAAAAGTCTCCCCCTCGGCTTATACACGGGTCATATACGGTACATGGATTGGTGGGGGCTGTGTCCCGGGGCTTTGGAGGTTGGAGGAGGCGGGGGGAGGCTGCTGTATGAGCGGCCCCGTCACGTTAAATATGCACTGCTTCCCCCTGTCAATCAGCAGCAGGGGGAAGCAGTGCATATAAGCCCCCAAATGCTGGCACTCGCCCCCCCTTGTAAGGGCCCCCCCCCCGCTGCTTATATTACCATCCCGGTCTTCTGCTCAGCGCCGCTCCTCGGTGCTCCATCCTCGCTGCTCCGTCCTGCTACATCCGGGATCTCCGGCCGTCGCAGGCATATGGCGTCATCGCGCGACGGCCGGGCATCCCGGATGTAGCAGGACGGGAGCAGCGAGGACGGAGCACCGAGGAGCAGCGCTGAGCAGAAGACCGGGATGGTAAGAGAAGCAGCGGGGGGGGGGCCTTACAAGGGGGGGCGAGTGCCAGCATTTGGGGGCTGCTGGGTACCCCCAGGGGGCTGCTGGATGTCCCCTGGGGGCTGCTGGGTACCCCCTGGGGGCTGCTGTATATACCCCTGGGGGCCTGCTGAATACCACTGGGGGCCTGCTGTATACCACTGGGGCTGCTGTATACTACCACTGGGGCTGCTATATACTACCACTGGGGCTGCTGTATACTACCACTGGGGCTGCTGGGGCAGCTGTATACTACCACTGGGGCTGCTATATACTACCACTGGGGCTGCTGTATACTACCACTGGGGCTGCTGGGGCTGCTGTATACTACCACTGGGGCTGCTATATACTACCACTGGGGCTGCTGTATACTACCACTGGGGCTGCTGGGGCTGCTGTATACTACCACTGGGGCTGCTGGGGCTGCTATATACTACCACTGGGGCTGCTGTATACTACCACTGGGGCTGCTATATACTACCACTGGGGCTGCTGTATACTACCACTGGGGCTGCTATATACTACCACTGGGGCTGCTGTATACTACTGCTGGGGCTGCTATATACTACCACTGGGGCTGCTGTATACTACCACTGGGGCTGCTATATACTACCACTGGGGCTGCTATATACTACCACTGGGGCTGCTGTATACTACTGCTGGGGCTGCTATATACTACCACTGGGGCTGCTGTATACTACCACTGGGGCTGCTGTATACTACCACTGGGGAGGCCTGTATACCACTGGGGGGGGCCTGTATACCACACTGCTGGGGGCTGTATACCTGTGCTCGGGTCCACCCTCGGCTTATACACGAGTCAATAGGTTTTTCCAGATTTTTGGGGCAAAAGTAGGGGGGTCGGGTTATACACGGGTCGGCTTATACACGAGTATATACGGTACTTATTTTCCACCAAAATTTGAAAAAACTTTCTTTCCAAATTAGACAATGTGATTTTCAGGATTTGTTTTCTCATTTTGTCTCTCATAGTTGAGGTCTACCTATGATGTCAATTACAGGCCTCTCTTATCTTTTTGAGTGGGAGAACTTTCACAATTTGTGGCTGACTAAATACTTTTTTCCCCACTGTATGCACTGCTGCACCATTCACATGTGGCTCTTCACAGAAGTCCCTTAAAAGAGTGGTGATGGGCAATACAATGCAAAAGGATAATTCACTGATCGAGGATGATGGGTGTTGTTGTAGCCCACGCTGGTCAAAGCTTGTTTGCCAGGGCTGCTTTTTTGTCCCAGTCCGGCCCTGGCCCCTAATGTACCTAAACAGCGGAAACCCCCCTTCCTCCAAGTGACCCAATTTTAGAAACTAAACCCCTCAAGTATTTTATCCAACGGTATATTGTGCACTTTGAGCCCACAGGCACCACACAGAGCTTGTTGCTTAGAAGAAAAACTAATGTTTCTGGGTATCATATCAAGATAAGTTATAGAGTGATACCACAATTTGGATGAATTAAAATAAAAACAACCTTTATTGTACAAATAAATTAAAATCTTCACAGGACAACCGAATAAACACACAAAGGGAGATACACCTAAAAGCAACCAACAGAAAACTTATATATGGACTATCCCTAAGGTGACCACTACGTAGCAATGGAGAATTTACACCATAGGTTAGGGTGCCCCCATACCACATCGGCTGGCCCTATAAATTGACCCTCAGGTGCAATTAGTTCATGTAATGGCTATGCAACTTCCGGTCTAGTTCACTTAAGTTGGTTATAAGACCCAGGAAGTTGCTGATTGTTGATTGTTCGGTGAGCTCCAAATGATGGATAAAAATTTCTCCATGCGCTTGACGTGTTTCTCCCCTACTGGTGGTGAGGGGTTCATCAGAAGAAGGGAGAATTTCTGTTTGCCTTATCAAGAAATAGTAGGATGCGGATTCTAATCAATTTAAATGCTATCCAATCATCCAGTAACTGATCATCTAGATTCCCTGATTTACCAGTTGGCCAGTCCGAGCCTATACATGATTCATAGATTTCTATACCTTATTTATTGCACAAGTTATTTGAGACACCTGGATCAGATTGTTTATCAGGTCACTGGTACCTCAACTTACTTCCCTGATTACCTTGAAATGTATTGATGTAGAATTCATAACATTCTTTAATCTATGCAGTTCATTTTACATGTTTTTATACAAACAAGTGCAGAAATGTCTCTTTTTAAAACAAATTAAAATGCATACAAAAATGTTTAAAAACATAATCTACATTATAACATATACTTACAGCTGTAGCAAGTGTTACAGAGTCCAGCTCAATTTTACCCAAATGTCCACAGAATATTAAGCTCACAATATTAAGAAGAAACACCATCAGCTGGGATAAGAACTAAAGGAAAAACAAAACAAAAGCATATATTGTATGTTTTTAATAGCATATTGTATGGCATTTATTGAGATCAATATTTTATGACACTAAGAATACGCTCACATCTGCATATCTTTTCTCGCTGAGATCCTTGCCGAGAAAAGTAGCAAAGCATCATGCGAGTGACATGCGTTTTTTTCATCTGTATGACATCTGTATGCCTTGCTAGTTTGTGTTTTCCCTCACCTAGCATCCATATATCATGCGCATGTCATTAGTATGACATGTGTATGACATGTGTTCTAACATGATCTTTTCCAAGCCATAAAAAGTTTGAATAGATAGACAGTCATACAGACAAGCAGATAGATAGATACATAGATGATAGATATGACAGGATGGAAAGATATAAATTAAAAGAGAAAGGAAGCGCACATAGAGTAGTATTGCTATTATACAGGTCCCTCAGACCTCAAATGGTTAAACTCACCTGATGTAGTTGTGAGTGTCACAACTACAATAAAAGCACACAGGAGGTCGCTGCAGGCTCCCAGCTGAGAACTGAAGAATCCAGATAAGAGTGAAAAAGGAGCTGGGCTCAAATGCCGCGCTGACCACAAAGATAAACACAGAGTAAATCACACACTCTGTTTATTTTGCCTACACGTGTTTCATGGCTCATAGGCCACTTCCTCAGGGCATCGACAATTACAAACTCTCACTCTCTGTGAAAGCATCTATGATTGGTTGTTGTAATCAGATTATTTTCCCACAATCTGTACGGTGTCTGTGCTTGGTTGCTTTACAAATTAGTGTATGGTAACCAATCTGCCATCATAGTGTGTAAAATAAATAGATAATGAAAAAAATGCATAGGACTTCACTGTACTTTTAATTCTCAGCACAGATAACGAGGACAGCTGCTGGCTTCCAGCCTCAGCTGCCTAGTTTTACCATGGCTGGCAAAAAAAAATGTGTGTTCTTTACCTTATTTTTAATTGCCAGCCAAGGCAAAACTAGGCAGCTGGTGACTAATATTCTCAGTGTGGTGGGGCCCATAGTTATTGGGCCCCTCAAACTATAGAAACTAGAAACTTCGATGCAGCAGAGCTGAGATTGCGATGTGGGACCTCTTGGTGGATTATCGGTGGAGTGTATTTGGGTTGGGGTTAAGTAATTGGATAATTAGGGCTGTCAGTGTGTTTTATTTCTAATAAAGGTTTTTTGTCTGTTTGTGATTATTAACTCTTCACTTAATAGATTGGTAATGGGTGGGTATGAGAAGACACCTAACATTGCCAATCTAGGGCTTAATGACAAGCTGTCAATCATAAGCTGTCATTAACCTCTTCTATCACGCTGATGCCACCCCACCAGGGCATTGGGAAGAGCCAGGTAAAGTGCCAGGAATTGGCGCTTCTAATTAATGCTCCAATTTCTGGGGCGGCTGCGGGCTGCTGTTCTATAGAGTGTGGGAGGGGCAATAACTATGGGCCCCACAATGCTAAGAATACCAGCCTCCAGCTGCCGAGATTTACCTTGCCTGGCAATTAAAAGTAAGGTGAAATAGAGTGGGGGGGCAATAACTATGGGCCCCACAATGCTAAGAATACCAGCCTCCAGCTGCCGAGATTTACCTTGCCTGGCAATTAAAAGTAAGGTGAAATAGAGTGGGGGGGGGGCCAATAACTATGGGCCCCACAATGCTAAGAATACCAGCCTCCAGCTGCCGAGATTTAACTTGCCTGGCAATTAAAAGCAAGGTGAAACACACATTTTTTTTGCCAGGCTAGGTAAAACTAGGCAGCTGAGGGTGACTGCTTTATCTGTACTGACAATGAAAAATACAGTGAAGTCCTACACATTTTTTCTCCATTATTTATTTACTTTACACACTATGATGACAGGTTGGTTGCCATACACTAATGTGTAGGCAACCAAACATAGACAATGTGCAGATTGTGGAAGTGCAGTCTGATTGCAATAGCCAGTTACAGAGGCTCTCACAGAGAGTGAGCGTCTGTGATTGGCCATTGTCAGTCAGTGCAATGAACATGCATGAAGCTTAATGAGCTTCCCCAGAAGCAAGCAACAGGAGACTGTAAAATCAATCTGTTTGTCTATCAATTCTAACTTTTTACAGCATGGGAAAGACCATGCTAAAAACACTGTCCGTGTGATGTACATGTGCTGTGCGATTTTTTATCGCACCCATTCACTTGCATTGGAGGAATCTCAGTGAGATACGCTGCCATAAACAGCATGCTTCAAATTTTTCCTCAGCATGTTTCCCACTGAAGAAAAACTTGAAGATGGGCATTGCACTACATTGTGTGCAGAATTATTAGGCAAGTTGTATGGTAGAGGATTATTTTTATTATTGATCAGCAACTATGTTCTCAATCAACCCAAAAGACTCAAATATCAAAGCTTAATATTCTTGGAAGTTGGAGTGGTTTTTTTTTTTAGATTTGGCTATCTTAGGAGGATATCTGTTTGTGCAGGTAACTATTACTGTGCAGAATTATTAGGCAACTTAGTAAACACCAAATATATTCCCATCTCACTTGTTCATTTTCTCCAGGTAAACTAATATAACTGCACAAAATTTAGAAAAAAAAATTTCTGACATGCAAAAACAAAACCCCAAAAAATTAGTGCCCAATATAGTCACCTTTCTTTATGATGACACTCAACTGCCTTCCATCCATAGATTCTGTCAGTTGCTTGACCTGTTAACGATCAACATTGCATGCAGCAGCCACCACAGCCTCCCAGACACTGTTCCGAGAGGTGTACTTTCTTCCCTCAATGTAGATCTCATATTTTAGGAGGGACCACAGTTTCTCTATGGGGTTCAGATCACGTGAACAAGGGGGCCATATCATTATTTTTTCTTCTTTTAGACCTTTACTGGCCAGCCACGCTGTGGAGTAGTTGGATGCATGTGATGGAGCATTGTCCTGCATGAAAATCATGTTTTTCTTGAACGATACAGACATCTTCGTGCACCACTGCTGGAAGAAGTTGTCTTCCAGAAACTGGCAGTCGGTCCGGGAGTTGAGCTTCACTCCATTCTCAACCCGAAAAGGTCCTACAAGTTCATGTTTGATTATACCAGCCCAGTACCCCACCTCCACCTTGCTGGCGTCTGAGTTGGAGTGGAGCTCTCTGCCCTTTACTGATCCAGCTTCTGGCCCATCAAGAGTCACTCTCATTTCATCAGTCCATAAAACCTTTGAAAAATCAGTGTTAAGATATTTCTTGGCCCAGTCTTGACGTTTTATCATAAGTTTCTTGTTCAAAGGTGATCGTTTTTCAGTCTTCTTTACCTTGGCCATGTCCCTGAGTATAGCACACCTCGTGCTTTTTGATACTCCAGTAACGTTGCAGCTCTGAAATATGGCAAAATCGGTGGCAAATGGCATCTTGGCAGCTTCACGCTTGATTTTCCTCAATTCATGGGCAGTTATTTTGCGCCTTTTTTGCCCAACACGCTTCTTGCGACCCTGTTGGCTATTTGCCCAAAAATGCTTGATTGTTCGGTGATCACGCTTCAAAGGTTTGGCAATTCCAAGACTGCTGCATCCCTCTGCAAGACATCTCACAATTTTGGACTTTTCAGAGCCCATCAAATCTCTCTTCTGACCCATTTTGCCTAAGGAAAGGCATTTGCCTAATAATTAAGCACACCTTATATAGAGTGTTGATGTCATTACACCACACCCCTCCTCATTACAGAGATGCTCATCACCTGATTTACTTAATTGCTAGATGGCTCTCAAGCCTATACAGCTTAGAGTAGGACAACAATTATAAAAAGTATCATGTGATCAAAATACTCAATTGCTTAATAATTCTGCACACAGTGTATAGTTTAACCTTGTTGCAAGTGCAATCTGATGTTTACCAGATTACGATCACCGAATTTAAATGCAGATGTGAGTGCACCCTAAGAGAAATTAAAAATACTTTTTATTCCTTATTGCAGAGATAACAAATTGGGGAGTTGTGAGAACCCATTCAGGGTACCAAAGTATTACATAATGGTGAGAAATTGAGCCTTCTTGATGAATGCGTGACAAACATCAACACATTCATCAAGAAGGCTCAATCTCTCACCATTATGTAAAATAAAATGATACACTCATCTAGACAGTCTCTACTGCCATTTCTTCCCTTCAGCACCAACTGCCTGCAATGCCTGCATTGCCCTGCTCCTCCACACACTGTTGGATGAATATCATGACACCTGTCAGTTCTATTAAGAGCAGCTCTTAATAGAACTGACAGGTGTCATGATATTCATCCAACAGTGTGTAGAGGAGCAGGGCAATGCAGGCATTGCAGGCAGTTGGTGCTGAAGGGAAGAAATGGCAGTAGAGACTGTCTAGATGAGTGTATCATTTTATTTTATTTTATCTAACCTGATCTGGTGTCTGATGTAATTTACTGTAAATGTCATCTTTGTACATATTTGATATTAGGAAGTACAGTGTGTTGCATAATTGTACTGGAACACAATGTGGGTAATTCTTTCATTCAGGAAAAAGCAGAAAGGGCACTATAGCCATAATCAGGCCGCAGGGTCAAGTCTTCAAGGGGGACTAAAATGAAGTAACTGAAAAGTAATAATACTGTGAATTAAAAAATACAAACATATTTCATATCACTTCGATTTTAAAAGTCCAACCTATGAAAATATAAACTGAAAACTTACAGTAGTCAAAATCAGTATTGAAATTTTTGTCTCCATGGCTACCCCAAAAAATGTAATAAAACGTATTTAAAACATGGTGTATACCTCAAAAAACTCAGCTTACCACTGGAGATGAGAAAATCTTCCCTGAACATGTTCGTCAATTTGTATTAGGAACGAACATTGCAGGTTTGGTTCATGATCAGAAACACGATCAATTTGACAAAAAAAATCGGCGAACGTGGCTTTGATCTTAAATTGATTGGATAAAAAAAGCATTACTGCGTAAGTGATGCTTTTCTCCTACATTCTGACAGTGTAGGATAGCAGACAGGACGTGTTTGATGAGGGGAGGAGAAGAGGTCAGAGTAGCGTTGAACCCCATTTTTTTAGTATTTTTTTTTTGTTTTACACTGGAGCTAGTCAAGGAAGTAAAACTAGATGTTGCAGCTAGAAAGCCATGGGGGGATCACCGCGCTTAATCTTCCCTAGGGGGTTGGTAAAATCTATAGTTGTAGAGGCCCAGCGCACACAAACCCATTATCAATGGCTTAATATATTCCCTCCACTATATCTCTAAAATGAGTATAGATTGTGCTAGTTAACCGTTCACCGGATGTTCATTTAATATATACAAGACTAAAATATTAAAAAATTAAAAAAGTAGACACATTAAAATGTGTAGGCATTCATTTTCCTATATAGAGCAGATTCTCCTTCTAGATATGTTCCATATGCAATCTTCTGTATTGGATCCCAGTCTTTAGCTAGTTGTTGTTCTTTATACCCGTATCTGGTATCTCTAGGTATTCTTCTCACTAGAGGGTTTCTTGGTACTGTAAATTTCTACTTCTTTCTTTTAGCTGCGGTATACATGTGGTGAATATTCTGTTTCCCATTGAGATCTAGGATTTTCCTTGTTACCAGAGTTGTTACTAACTCCTGTATCACCTCCTCCTTCTATGGTTACTGCGCTCGTGTCTAGTCCCCTCCTTGCAGATCCGTGTCTCCTTCTCTTCCTCCCCGCACACGTGCGGTACGCTCCTCTGCCAGCTGCAGCTTTCACTTCCTGGTACGTCACCCTAGTTGTCACGGTGATGTGTCAGTCAGGCAGGGTATAATTAGACTGAGATGGAGTTTCAGCGATTGCCGTCGAGCCAGTCACAAAGTCTTTCAGCGGTGCATATCTAAAGTGCTATCATCACTTATGCATTTCAGGGACTAGCGGTCCCCTTCTTCACAGTGTGTACAGTAAGTGATTGGCATATCTTTGTGTTTCCCGTAAACAGACTGTGTTTGGCCTCTAACCAGTGATTGTCAAATCATTCAGTTTCCCCTAAAAAGTCTGTGTTTGGCCTCTAACCAGTGATTGTCAAATCCTTTAATTTGTATTAAAAAGCCATTTTTTTGCCTCAAACTAGTAATTGCTACATCGGTCAGTTTCCCCTAAAAAGCAGAGTGAGCAGCCCGACTGTCAAGCCAGCGGTTACAGTGTCGTCAGTATTGGTTGCCAAATTCTGAATAGGAGACACCCTGGCGAAACATAGTTCGGAACTTGGTGCGATATCTCTCGGGGGTTATTGTAAAAAGGACCAATAGTCCGGGAAGTCCTGGAGCGTAAGTGATTGGACAGCCTCCTGGGTTCGGCCAGACAACTTGTCCACAGATATTTGACCCAATCAGCTGTGGGCACCAGGTGCATAAACATTGGCGTCTCAAAGCTTTGCAAGTGTTCATCTACCTCGGTGCTGGACTCATTAAACACTGGCATGTCCCTGTAGCGGAGATTATTTCCTTGATGGAGAACCATCATGGAGGTAGGCGCATCATTGAAGGAAACTGGAACTCCCAAAACTGATTCCATAACAGAAGCCCTCTCCTCTCTTGAGGCTTCAGGCCACAATGCAGCCAACACTGATTCGGACTGCTTGGGACTGGGTTATTTCAAGACTGTCACTGGATCCATGATATGGCACACAGTTTAAATACTCTGGGTCAATATCGGCAGGGTCCTCATCATGCTCTGTATCATTCTGGGCATTCCAATGGACCAATTTCTGGATCAAATCCGACTGGGTGTCAGTGTCCATGAATTCGATCTGTCAAAACTGACATATCTCCTGTAGTTGCAGTTTCTTGTGGCAGAGTATATCCACTCCGGTGGAGTATATCCACTATATGTGGCGGAGTATATCCTCTCCAGTCCTCTTCACAAGACTGAGCTGGTGGGGTTGGATATGGTAGTAACTGAAACCTGTATGCCTCACTTATAGCCTGCTCGGTATGTCTATATGCCTCCCTAGTTGTTGAGCCCTTGGACTGTGTCCACGAACATCAATTCCCTGCAACTCCCTTGGCTGAACCAGACTGAGTAGAGTCCCACTGCTGCCACCAATTATGGAGACATGTAGGTCAGTGGGTGCTCTTATAATCTGGGCCGGCCGCCTTTAGAAAGACCGCATGAACCAGGGCTCAACCCACTGAACGCCCAAACTCTTTACCCATTGGCAGAACAGTACTCAGACAACACAGGGTGAGGGAACCACACATTGGTTAGACTTTATTGGATCACGAACAGTCAAAGGCATATAACACATACCCAACAAGAACACACAATGTAACAAGCAACAGAGTCTCACCCTTCCGCTAGCTCACCAGGGATTAGGATATTTGTGCCTTCTGGGCTTTGATGGTTAACTACCCCAGTCAAGCAGCATCCCGCTTTTGGTGGGAACCCACTGAAAAGGGATAGCAGCAAACTTAGGAAGCTAAATGAGCACAGCAAATTGTGTAGTCAGATGACCATAATGTTCCAATTTGGGTCTCTTCCAGCCGAATCCTAGAATCCTAGGTCGAACTTCTGCATGATATGAGCCAGTGTTATGACCTTCTAGCCAGGACCAAAGTCCGAAGGCTGACATCCTGTAGCATATATCTCCTCGTGACTAAAGCAAGTCCTTTTTATATCCCAAGCCTTCAACTCAGGGTACATTGTGTTCTTACAGGATTGGTGGGACAAAGCTGCTCTCTTATTGGATGGCAGTTCAATCCAATTGCATGAATTTTCTCTGACTGCTGTAGTCAGAAAGGGCTGAGGTAATTTCCATTTAGTTAGCAATCCACAAACCAAGACAATTAAGGCTCCGAGCAGTCAGATAAGAAACAATGACTCACTTCCCATGAGTCGACAAGCAAAAGAACAACACATCTGGTCAAATTAAGAACATTATGGTTGTATTCCTGAAGAAGAAACGGGGAAAGCACTCCAAAATGCATCAAATAAAGCCAACATTGCTTGACAGATCTCTGTGGTCCCTTCATCGTACGGCACATTGTCCCTTCGGAATCATTTTAATTAAGAACATTAACCCACGACACACATTAAAAAAGGTTGTCATCACATTAATCATTACTAAAAGTACTTTACAAGTCTTTTTTCATTTGGACTTAAAAGAAAGAATGATCCGAGGATCTCAGAGGAGAAAAGCTAAATATGCCTCAGAAAATCCTTTTTTTGTTTTTGTGTCATCTAAAATGTTTCTATTGTGAATACATAAAAAATAAATGTGAGATATCAAAGGTATTATGTAAAAATGAAACTAATGAAAATACTACTGTGGCACCCCAGTGGTCCGGTTGCCACAGTGGCATTGCCTCCCTCACAGGGTGTGATGTCATGCCTGGAAGCAGGAGGAGGTCCCCACACTCGGTAACACCAGCATGCAACACCATTCCTAACTCCAGGCCTGAAGGGAGAGCTCTAGAACCCGGTTTCAGGGGCGCTCACCTATAAATTCTGGCCCAGAGGGGAGGGGTTAGGCAGAACAGAGAACGTCTGAGGAGAGGGAAGAGAGAGGAAGTGTAAAGTGCTCTGGAGAGTGGAGCTGCAACTGAGCTCACCCCGGAGCAGAGTGCTAGGAAAAGGATGCCAGAATCCTTGGTTGTATGGGTGCTGTATGCCTCAACAGCCGTCTCTGGAGGGCAGGAGACTGCAAGTCTCCTGGCCACACCGAATACCCGATGGCAAGGCAGGATGCTAAGAGCCTGGAGCTGCTTTTAGTGAGGTGGCACCAGAGAGAAGCTCGTGCTGCCTGCCATACAGGTCAGAACCATCAAGAAGGAGACAGGCAGCAGCGTAGCTACAAGACGCAGGGACCTGAAGAGAGAGCGCAGAAGGAAGGCCTCCAATCCCGCCTGGTGAGTTGGATCTCTGAATGCTTCCAAGCCGTCCGGATCCCTTCTAACACCTATAACCTTTACCCCAGACTGCAATACCATCTACCAAGTAAAGGTAATGGAAACTGCGCCCTTTTGTGTCCTTCAATTATTGCCTGAGCCCTCAGTCCTGCACCCCAATGATCATCACCACCACTATAGACTGTCCACACCAACCCTGGGGCCCTACTCCACCTGTGGGGAGCCATACCATTCCGGCTGCACTACAATCTGCCCCAGCGGTCATATTCTGCAGAGTCAGCCACCCCTGGCTCAGTACCACGGGTGGCGTCACAAACTTTCTCTTGTAAATAATCCCCCTTTTACTGCACGCCCAGGGCCACGGAGCCGGGTCACTGCCATCGTGACCTCCCACCAAACCGACAAGCCTGACTACCTAGTACCCCCGGGCCTTGCGGGCGTCACACAACTCAGGTATTGAATGGCTTCCAAAGTCAATGCTAGCAGTTAATAATATAAGTATAACTTCCACTGGGAGTTTGTCATACTTCATAGAGTTCATAAAAGGAAATAGACATTTTTTTTCTTGTAAAAACAGCAGCTTTAACTGTTAATGAATGGAAGACAAAATACAAAACCCCTTTGATCGCACATTTTATTTCTACCAAGTGTTTAGAAAGCTCATTAAACTGGGAGCCAAAAAATGTCATCAGGTACTCTGAATATTTTGCTATAACAAAAGTCAGTTTGTTTACCTAAGGGCTGGAGAGTAGTACACAATTAAGTGTTTGCAGATGACAGCAAACCATGGTGGAGGTTCTCTAAGTCGAATACTAAGGAATTTCTTTCATAATAAAGCGGTTTACATATCAAAAACAATACCAGTCTTGGAAAACTTGGATATTTTTACTAAAGGGCGTTGAATAAGGGATCTCTGACAAAATAACAAGGGAAGCTGCCAAACAATATGAAATATACCTGGTCAGAATTGATAGGGACCACAGATCAGCGATGTTGTTGAGAATATTCAGCAAATTTACCTGTGATATGTTCTGTCTAGTTCAGGAGCACACAAACTACTTTAACCAGAACCCAAACAAAGTAAAATGTTACCCTGGTACCAAACTTGAACACTGACTGCAATCTGTACTAATGAATATATTAGTTCTCCTTACAGTGCTTGCATCCTCTTTAACCTGGTTTGGCACCAAACAATACCTTGGCGTGCATGCTCCCCACCATAGATATCCGCAGCAGGGCCTGAGATCAGGTCTTACGTGGGGAAGAGTTTAGCAGGCTCTTCACTCATCTAAGAACTGTGAAACCCACACATAGAGGGGTTCTTCAGTCAGGCTGCTAGCAATTCCTCTGGCCGTGTTAATACAGAAACTTTGGGGGATTGAGCAACCCAATAGATCGCAGCCACTTGGCTAGGGTCACATTAATGTTTTCAGCGCTGCCCGGGGGTGATACCCCGCTACTGTGCAGATGGATGAGCCAGGTGGGTGGAGCAATGTCAACATCACGTCCATCGGGGCGTGATACACAACAAAGAGGCGGCGAAGGGGACATACAGAGGACGCCCAGAGGGCCTAGCAACGGTGGCACCCTGGATCATTAACATGGTGATGAGTAAGTAAAAAAACCCTTTTCCTAAACACTCAAAGGTCAGAGTTAGGACAGAAAGGGATAGATAGGAAGATGCAGGGACAGGTAGTGATAGCCTGGGAGGCTTTAGGTAGTTGACAGCTTCCCTTTAAATCACATTTAAAAGAAGTAATTCTTTGTATTAGTAATATTCATTTAACTTGCAATCCGCAAATTAGTTGATAAGACTCTTCAAAACTGTGTGAAAATGCATTTCTGCAAAAATACTTTAGTGAAATCAATACTTACTACAGGTATGGCCAACGCAAGCAGATCTTTTGCTTCATTACAGAATCCATCAATTGATAAACAACGTAAGAGTTTCTTGAATCCAGTTGGCTTGCCTGAAAGTGGCGAGGTCTCACAAGGTTCATCTTTCTTCCTTGCCATCATCGCTGACTGTACATGTGAAAAGTCATAAGACTGAAGTTGTATCTATGCTGTATAGACTAATGAAAAGAAAAAGAATGGGGAAACCATAAAACTCACAAAACAGCTTTTCACTGTAAAAAGGTGGAGCTAACACAGTATGCTTTAAGTAAATACATCAATGGGAGGAGAACCTGCTGAAACCTGAAGACTGAGTACAAACATTTCTAGTAACATGCTATAATGTGAAATATTAATTATTTACCATTGATGCAAAAATGTAGAATTTTTGGCAAGTTTAACATTGATAATCAAAGTATCACAACCCAAAATATAGTATACAAAAATAAGATACTGACAGTATAAAGTATTAGGCTATGTGCCCAGCTTGCAGAAAATTTCTGCACCAAAAACGCATCTCCTAGCAGAAAAAGCTCTGATGCGTTTTTTGATGCAATTTTCAGTGTGTTTTGTCCCTTGTGTTTTGCCTACCATTATCTATTGTGAAAATGCAAGGGAAAATGCACAACGAATGAGCATGCTGCTTCTTTTTTTTTGCATCTTGCTTCAGAAATCCGACAGACTTTGCTGGCATGCATTTCCCATTTCATATTTTGGAATGATTTTGCAAGTAAACCACAAGAAAAAATGCACCAAAAACACAAGGTGTGCACAAATCCTTAGTAAAAAAAAAACCAAGAAATTGTTGCGCCACACTGTGCAAATTAGCCGAAGCAAGGGGTTATATTAATATGTCACTCACCTTTTCTAGTTGCGCCCCCTGCACAACTAGGTTGATGATTTGAGGTGAGAATTAACCGCAGGCATAAATCCGTTGCTACGTGTAAAGAAGCTTTTCCTTATGGAACTTCAATGTCTCTCCCAGAGATCACGAGCCCAGGGAAGGGCAGCTCCTCTATGTTGACCAAATCCTGTCCCAGAGCTGCTCTCAAACCACACTCCCCAAAGGGAGGATTTGAGCACGATATGAAGTAAAAAGGTATGATAAAATGAGCGCTAGGGACAGAAACAGGCACTGGGCTCTTATCGAATATTACCTTTCAAATTTATTGTGAACAGTAGATGTTATAGGTCTCCTCGCCTCCTGGCGAGGAGACCTATAACATCTACTGTTCACAATAAATTTGAAAGGTAATATTCGATAAGAGCCCAGTGCCTGTTTCTGTCCCTAGCGCTCATTTTATCATACCTTTTTACTTCATATCGTGCACAAATCCTTAGTGTAAGTGCCCATGATGAGTGTAAAACATTGCATTGTACAGTACAAGCATAGTGGGTGAATTTACAATGTGTACGGAAAGTATTCAGACCCCCATAACATTTTCACTTTGCTTCATTGCAGCCATTTGGTAAATTCAAGTGAAGTTCATTTTTTTCTCATTAATGTACACTCTGACCCCATCTTGACAGAAAAAAAAACAGAAATGTAGACATTTTTGCTAATTTATTTAAAAATAAAAACTGAAATATGACATGATCATAAGTATTTTGACCCTTTGCTTAGACACTCATATTTAAGTCACATGGTGTCCTTTTCCTTGTGACCCTCCTTGAGATGGTTCTACTCCTTCATTGGAGTCCAGCTGTGTTTAATTAAACTGATAGGACTTGATTTGGAAAGGCACACACCTGTCTATATAAGACATCACAGCTCACAGTGCATGTCAGACCAAATGAGAATCATGAGGCTCAGAGACAGAAATTGTGGCAAGAAGGTAAACAAACTGTAAACGGTCTAATTGGAGGCGCTCAGGCACAAAGGCAGCAGGCACTGGGATGGTTTTTCAACAGACCTTTATTCAGACTCCCCTCCTACTCCACAACATGTTTCCATAGAGTCTCTATCTTCCTCAGCTATGCCTGAGCACCTCCAATTAGACCGCTTACAGTTTGTTTGCCTTCTAATATAAATCCCTCTCTGAGGGTAAAGCGGTGGGGAGCAGCTTGGCGCAGAGTGCAGCTTAACGTGAGGACCTGGCGTCGCCTTGGCAACAGAAGCTTTAACTGAAGGACCCGCGGTGACGTGACCGGATGCTCGGAGCCCCCGGAGCACGCAGTGTGCGGATGAGCTAGAGCCTGTGAAGGGCGCCTTATCAAGTGTATTACCGGGTTGTGCGGGGACAGCACAACCCGATAAGGTGAGTGGCCACCTATTAGTACGCCACGCTAAATAAAGCCCCCCTGGTAACAATAACACTATTGCGCCCCTTTCTCTCTCTTTTCTCTTGCAAGAAATTGTGGCAAGGCACAGATCTGGCCAAGATTACAAAAGAATTTCTGCAGTACTCAAGGTTCCTAAGAGCACAGTGGCCTCCACAATCCTTAAATGGAAGAATTTTAGGACCACCAGGAGTCTTCCAAGACCTGGCTGTCCAGCCAAACTGAGCAATTGTGGGAGCCTTTGTGAGAGAGAAAAAGAAGAACCTCAAGATCACTATGACTGAGCTCCAGAGATGCAGTAAGGAGATGGGAGAAAGTTCCACAAAGTCAACTATCACTGCAGCCTTCCACCAGTCGGGTCTTTAAGGCAGAGTGGCCTGACAGAAGCCTCTCCTCAGTGCAAGACATATGAAAGCCTGCATAGAGTTTAGTAAAAAACACGTGAAGGTCTCCCAGATGATGAGAACTAAGATTCTATGATTTGGTGAGATGAAGATAGAACTTTTTGGTGCTAATTCTAAGTGGTATGTGTAGAGAAAACCAGGCACTGCTTATGACCTGCCAAATACAACCACAACAGTGAAACAAGGTGGTGGCATCATTATGCTATGGGGTGTGTTTCAGCTGCAGGGACAGGACAACTGGCTGCAATTGAAGGAAACATGCATGCGGCCAAGTACAGAGATATCCTGGAGAAAATCTCTTCCACAGTGGTCTGGACCTCAGACTTGGCCGAAGGTTCACCTTCCAACAAGACAATGACCCTATGCACACAGCTAAAATAACAAAGGAGTGGCTTCAGAACACCTCTGTGACCATTCTTGACTGGCCCAGCCAGAGCCCTCACCTAAACCCAATAATTGAGCATCTCTGGAGACACCTGAAAGTGGCTGTCCACCAACGTTCAGTATCCAACCTGATGGAACTGGAGAGGATCTGAAAGGAAGAATGGCAGAGGATCTCCAAATCCAGGTGTGAAAAACTTGTTTCATCATTCCCAAGAAGACTCATGTCTGTACTAGCTCAAAAGGTGCTTCTACTCTGAATACTTATGACCTTGTGATATTTCAGTTTTTATTTTTTCATAAATTTGCACAAATATCAACATTTCTGTTTTTTTTAGTGAAGATGGGGTGAGGAGTGTACATTAATGAGAAATAATAAACTTTATTGAAATAATATATAGGCTGCTGCTGCTGGGCTGTGTATATAATATCGAGGATGCTGCTGGACTGGCTGCTTATAGAGGCTTATAAAGACTGAGGGGCTGTATATTTTGTATACACAGCACTATACTGTCCACATGTCTACACTATATGCATGCAATATACACAGACACATTAATACAGGATATACAGGATATAGTGTGGACTTCTATATACAGTATGGTGTTATGTATGAGTCGGAAACAGGAGCCACAAGACAGGCAGACAGACAAATCATATGCACCCACTGCAGACACCGACGAAACTGAAGGCAGAAGTTTCAAGTCCAGCTGTGCTCAGTTGTGATTGGAGCAGGATCCTCTTCTCCTTGCAGCGATGTCCTTCTGGGGAGTTACTGTTTGTACTGCATAAAGCAGCCTCTCTAGCACCTGTGCAGTACATGCTTCACAATAATGGAGGACAGAGAGCCCCCGACGGCCATAATTTCACATAGCTGCAGCTGTGACTGGAACCAGATGCCCCCAGGGACCAGCTGGGGCCCTGGGCCCCATTCATAGCTGCAGCTTTGTTTAAGTATAACTGCATACAGCAGTAATGGCACGGGACACTGTCTGGCAAGCGGCATGGACGGCGTCAATGACAGCCTGCTGTCCAAGGCCCCAGCATTTTCCCAGATGAATCAGGTCCTGGTTTTAAATCCCACCGAGGAATAAATCTGCAAGGAGTTTCTATGTTTGCCCCGTGGTTACGTGCATTTTCTCTGGGGACTGCGGTTTCATCCTACACTTTAAAGACATGCTGATAGGAAATTTAGATTGTGAACCCCAATGGGGACTATGTTGCTGGTGTAAGTAAAGTGCTGTGGAATTTTCGGTGCTATATACATGTAAGTGAATAAATATTATTATTATTATTATTATGAGAGAGGGTTCATTATATTATGCGGAGGAATAGGGGATAATTATACTGTAACATATGCAGGACTATGGGGGTTTATTATAATATATGGAGAACTATAGGGGTGCAATATACAATTTTTAGGACTATGGTGGAATGATTATAATATATAGAGGACTATCTGGGTGCATTATAATTTATGGAGGACTTTGGGCTATATTATTTTAATTGAGGATTATGAGTGTGCATTATATGAAGGACTTTGAAGGTGTATTATAATATATAGAGGACTATAGATTGTGCATTATACTATATGGAGGACTAGGAGGTGTACATTATACTATATGAAGGACTATAGAATGTGCATTATAACATATGGAGGACTATGCGGTGTGCATTATACTATATGGAAGACTATGGTGTGTGCATTATAACATATGATAGATTATGAGGTGTGCATTATACAATATAGAGGACTATTAGGCATACAGTATAATATATGGAGGACTATGAGTTGCATTATATACGGAGGACTATGGGGGTTGCATTATATCCCTCATCTTCTGGAATTCTGCACCCCAACACGTCCGATTACATACCACGCTCGGATCCTTCAGACGGAACCTGAAAACCCATGTCTTCAGGAAAGCTTACAGCCTGCAATGACCATGCTGCCGCCTCATCACCACCGGAGCTGTCGCCTCATCAAAACCAGAGCTGCTACACACCCAACCCACTGTCTCCTCCCCATTGTCCTGTAGAATGTAAACCCGCAAGGACAGGGTCCTCTCCAGTCTGTAATTGTTAATTTGTTTACTGTAAACTATATCTATAATTTTGTATGTAACCCGTTTGCAGGTTCAGCACCATAGAGTTAATGGTGCTATATAAATAAATAATATTATTATTATTATTATTATTAATAATAATAATAATCATAATATGGAGGACTAAGGGTGGTGCATAATAGTATATAGAGGACTATGAGGTATATTATACTATTTGGAGGACTATATGGAAGGCTATACAGGAGGCATTATATTACTTGGAGGGCTATGTGGAGGCCATTATACTGTTTGGAGGGTTATATGGGGCTATTATAATATCTGGAAGGATGTGAGAGAGCCTTTTTACTTTATGGAGGTCTATTTGAGGGACATTATACTACATGCAAGCAATTGTACAGGGTGAAGGATTGTATGGTACTCATCATACTGTGTGGAGGGCCAGTGGGGACCATTATACTGTGAAAAGATGTGTGGGAGCCATTATACTGTATGCAGGCCCATTATACGGAATGGAGAGCTGTGAGGGGGTCACAGTTAGGGATCATAATGAGTTGGGGGTCATCATACTTTGCTGGGGTACTTTTGGAGGGTACAGTAGGGCCATCATACTGTAAATGTGGAGGAATTCACTGTGGGGTTATCATACCATGTTTGTGCGGCAATTTTGTTGGCATCATACTTTATGGGTGCAATGAAAGGTGAATCTAGGGGCTTCAATACAAGGAAAATTACTTTGTAAGGGCTGTAGGGTTGTGAGATATGTGACCCAGATGAATGTTAATTAATTCACCAATTTATTTAGTTTTTTTTTTGGGGGGGGAGACAATTAGAACTTCTGCTGTCAAGCCCCATGATTACTATGTACACCCTTGGTCGGAAGAGATTCTTAAAAAAATAAGGTAAAATCACTTCATTATGTAATTGAAAGGAGCATCTAGCTTGTGAAACAAAGCAATCTGGTTTTACACCATTCTTGTACTTGTACCTTAAGGCTAATAAGTTCATCATGCATCGTGTAGGAGATGGATCACTGGCGTTCATTTAATCTACGATAGCTAGTCAATTATTTTTAACATTGTTTTGTTGCTATTGCACACCTCAAATAGTTTAACTTTCGAGAAATGCTACTGGTGTGAGCAATGCTAGGCCCAATTATATTATGGGAAAAAAATTAAACATGAAAGCAAAATAACATGATTACAATTATATATGTCTCACTTTGATACACTCAGAGGGAATCATCTCCCCTATCACAACTGGTTATATAGTCATATTCCTCTCTAAAAGATAATTTTATCCATACATTTACTTGTGTTTAGTGACTGAAAAAACATTAATTTAATTCATGTGATGGTTACATTATTCAATGAGGCTTAAAAGAATTACCCTATCAAAAAAGTTATCACCTATCTACAGGATCTGGGCACTGGAAATCCCCCCAATTGGCAGAAGTGTAAACTTTAATCTCCATTAGCATGGAGTGGCAATGCGCATGCTCAACCTATTCCATTCACTCCCTATTTACCACTGCGAATTGCAGTTCGCAGCTGCCCCAGAAAATAGCGCGTTCATAGAAGTGCCATCTTCTGGCACTGTATCAGCCTTGGTGCTGGGTGGCTCGCTGGGTAATAATCGGGTTAGGGCCAGCTTTGTATTATCAGCTGACATTAAGCCCGAAATTCATGATATCATGCCAATATTAGACATGGCTACCATGAATTTCTAGTAAAAAAACACAACACAGAGAAAAATATTTTTATTAGAAATAAAACAAAAACAACATTTAGAGACTCCATGGACCTCTGTGCGGCAGTAGATAAACTGCAGCTACCGTCGAATCTCCCGACGATAGCCGTGGCCGGAAGCATGTATCCTAGCGATAGCGACACCGATGCGTCGCTGTCGCCAGATTTCATATTGGCGCGAGTTTTGAATGTGCGCGCCTGTTTTGCATGCACTTCGCTCATTGGTTGCAGTGGCTGGCGGTGACCAATGAGCGCTGGCGCGTGATTTTCTGGACAGACAGACACGATTAGGCAATTATATAGTAGATACCTACAGCAGTGTCAGTGTACAGCAGTGTCGCTGTTCAGAGGTGTCTGTATGCAGTGGTGTCATGTGCAGCGGTGTTGGTGTGCAGCAGTGTTGGTGTGCAGCGGTGTCGGTGTGCAGCGGTGTCAGTGTGCAGCAGTGTCGGTGTGCAGCAGTGTCAGTGTACAGTAGTGTCGGTGTACAGCAGTATCGTTATTGTGCGGCAGTGTTGGTGTGCAGTAGTGTCGGTGTGCGGCGGTGTCGGTGTCGGTGTTCAGTTGCCGGGCGAGACTAATGGGGGGCAGAATGGAGCGGGACAGGATAAAGTGAGCAAGGAAGGATGGAGCCAGTGGGTCAGGATGGAGCCAGCAGTGCCGGTGTGCGGCGGTGTCGGTGTGCAGCGGTGTCGGTGTGCAGCAGTGTTGGTGTGCAGCAGTGTCGGTGTGCAGCAATGTCGGTGTGCAGCAGTGTCGGTGTGCAGCAGTGTCGGTGTGCAGCGGTATCAGTGTTGTGTGGCAGTGTCGGTGTTCAGTCGCCAGGCGAGACTAATCAGAAGGGGCAGAAAGGAGCGGGGCAGGATGGAGCCAGCGGGGCAGGATGGAGCCAGCAGTGTTGGTGTGAAGCGGTATCAGTGTGAAGCTGTGTCAGTGTGAAGCGGTGTCTGCGGTGTGCAGCGGTGTGCTGCAGTGTGCAGCGGTGTCTGCGGTGTGCAGCGGTGTCTGCGGTGTGGAGCGGTGTCAGTGTTCAGTGGCCGGGTGCAACTAATCATTGGAGGCAGGTGAAGGATGCAGCGAGTGGGGCAGGATGGAGTGAGCGGGGCAGGATAGAGCGAGTGGGACAGGATGGAGCCGGGGGCAGGATGGAGCCGGCAGGCAGGGGCGGACTGGGCCGGGGTTCCTGGGGGGCAACTGCCCTCCGGGCCGCCGGTGTAGTGACAGTTTAGGGCCGCCCGGTACTGCTGGCAGCCGCCCGGAATAGCGAAAGGATCTGACTGAGTGGCCGCTGTCAGCGCAGTGCGGCCGCAGTGGGACCACCCGAGCTTCAAATCGCAGCAAGGGCTGCGTCATCCTGGCAACCGGCGGGACGCCGGGCGCGATTAAGGCACTAACTGAGTCAGTGCTAGCGGGTGGCCGTTTGGCGGCTCGGCCGCAACCGCCGCAGCCGCACTCACCTCTGAGCAGAGCTCTCAGCTCCCTCAGCAGGCTGCGCCATCGCGGGGCCGGTCCGGGCTTCCGGCAGCAGCGGGTGCGTTGTCATGGCACCCGGCTGGCCTGCGGGATGCAGGGATTGGATGAGAGGGCGCCTGCGCCACTGCGCGAGCCAGGACAGCCCAGCCCAGCAAAGACAGGGAGGATTCATAGCGGTGGGTATGTGTAGCCTGCGTGCTACGTCAGCACGCAGGCAGTGAAGAACTTTGTGTGAACCCACCCAGTCCCTCCAGAGCGGAGCGCAGACAGTGATGGCTGCCATACTGTTCCAAATTTGATTGTGCAGCTCTGGCTGCTCAGATCATGATGAGCTGCAGCAGCTGATGGTGGTGGGTAGTGTGTGTGTGTGTCTTTCTGTCTATGTGTCTGTGTATGGCTGGGTCTGCGTCTGTGTAGCTGTCTATATGGCTGGCTGTTTATGTGGCTGACTGTTTTTGTGTGGCTGTGGCTCTGTGTGTGGCTGTGGTGGGCTGTCTGTGTGGCTGGCCACTGGGACATCCAAATGCTGTGCGAGTGTCCGACAGTTTTCTTAGATCCCATCCATGTGCAATCTGTTTTGTTTCTCAGCAGCTATTACTGCTATTTACAGGAGCATTTTACAGTTGTCTCAGCTGAAGAATGATAATGTATCAGTGAAAAAAACTGATGCCTCTCGGATGGTCTGTGTGCTGTCAGTGGGCGGTTCATGATTTTGTTTGACCCATAGACTTGCATTGGCGAGTCTCGCACATGAATCGCAGACTGTCGCAGCATGTTGTGACTTTTTTCCCATCCAGAATCTGGATGAGAAAAAAGCGTCCGACACTCGTCAATGTGTTTCAGACGTTGATTAACTGACTGCACTGCGATAAAATCACACATTGCACTCATCCGAGCTTTACGCCAGTGTGTCCGTGACCTAATAATAAAATCCATATAGTAATCCTACAATGTCTGCGGGACATGGTATGGTGGTATGGGGAGGGTTTATGGCTCAGTTAGTACACACCATACTTCTTGTTATTAACCAGTTAATGCCCTCTTGTCCACCGCACTACAGTGTCCAAAGAGGAAGACAGCGAGACAGGCAGCGACACGGCGTCAGAGAGCCCCTGACCTCCAAATAGAAGATCCTCAGATCCCGGTATTGTAACGACATATGAAGAAATATTTTTTTACATTTACATTACACTATGAACTCCACAGCACTTTACATACATCATCAACACTGTCCCCATTGTCCCCATTGGGGCTCACAATGAAAACATCCTACCAGTATGTCTCATATTGTATATCGTCTTTCTTTGGTATCACCTTCACAAATATTGCATGTATTGAATTTCCGACAGCACTCCCCCCTTTCCCCCCCGGCCCTCACCTAATGGCTGGTGGGACTGAGACGGGACGCCAAAAATTTCCGACACAGCACCCCCCCCCCCCCGGTCCTCACCCAAGGGCTGCCGGAAATATTTTGCCACCCAGGGATTGCGTCGCCAGTCAGCCCCTGCCGGCAGGGCATGGAACAAGGGGGCAGGGTGGTGGCGGGGGGGCAGGATGGAAGGATCCGGGCAGGAAGGAGCGAGTGGGGCAGGATGGAGCTGGTGGGGGCAGGATGGAGGCGGGGGGGGCAGGATGGAGGCGGGGGGGCAGGATGGGCGTGGGGGGCAGGATGGAGGCAGGGGGGGCAGGATGGAGCGAGCGGGATAGGGTGGAGCCGGGGGGGCAGGATGGACCCGGCAGGGCATTGAGCCAGGGGGGTGGGATGAAGCCGGGGGGGGGGGCAGGATGGTGGCAGGGGGCAAGATGGAGCGAGCGGGGCAGGATGGAGCTGGCAGGGCAGGATGGGGTCGGCAGGAGGCAAAATGGTGGAAGGTGGGGTGGGATGGAGCTGGGTGGGCAGGATGTAGCAGGGGGGCAGGATGGAGTGAGCGGGGCAGGATGGAGCCGGGGGGGGCTGGATGGAGGCAGGGGCAGGATTGAGGTGGGGGAGCATGACTCTGTAGCTGCAGGCGACAGGTGAGAACAGAGGGAGGCGAGGGGGGAGTCGGCAGGGGTGAGAATGGGGGAAGTGAGGACGTAACAGCGGGTACCGATGCCGGGGGGCGCCGCAGACCTCTGTGATAGCCACGGCCGGACGCGTGTATCCTGGCGATAGCGACGCCTATGCGTCGCTGTCGCCAGGTTTCAGCTTAGCGCGAGTTTAGAATGCGGGTGGCCGTTTTGCATACGCTGCGCTCATTGGTTGCCGCGGCTGGTGGCGACCAATGAGCGCTGGCGAGCTGGCGCGCGATTTAGTCAACAGACAGACATCAATTATATAGTAGATGTGTTTCACTTCATGCATTGAATTACTGAAATTAAGTTTTTGAGGATTGAGATGCACCTGTACTAGGGATGAGCGAGTAGTCAAATACTCGGACTCGCTATACTCATGCTCATAATACTCATAATACTCGGGTATTCGGTGGAGTAGTGAGTCCAATGTTAGTCAATGGGAAATGCGAGTAATTGTCTGTTGGACCCAAAAAAGCAGTCTGGGGGCTGAGGAAAAGGCTGAAATGGGCGCATGATTGTCGTAAGAGCAAGTTATGATGGAGATCTTCTGACAGCTCAGTGTGTAAGTGGTGTAAAGAAAGTGATCTGCCCTAGGGGCTTTGTGATGGTTAACGCAGGAAGAAACCACCCATCATCATCATCACAAGGGCATCACAATTATAAAGCTTGGACTACTGGCATTGTTGTTCCACTGCCACAGCACAATGTGCAGGCATAGTGTCTCCAAAAATTAGCCCAAGGGGCTGTATCATGTTTGATGAAGGAAGCAGACC
This sequence comes from Allobates femoralis, assembly GCA_033576535.1. Taxonomy (NCBI): domain Eukaryota; kingdom Metazoa; phylum Chordata; class Amphibia; order Anura; family Aromobatidae; genus Allobates; species Allobates femoralis. The sequence continues at coordinate 426,098,927 of JARQOC010000002.1, read as the reverse complement.
TCAAGGGCCAAACAATTATGAAGCTAGGACTATGAGCACAGTAGTTGCAGTGACCAATGTCCAGGCATAGCCATAGTGCCTCCAAAAAGTAGCCCAAGGGGCTGTATCATGGTTAATGAAGGAAGCAGGCCTCAAGGGCCAAACAATTATGAAGCTAGGACTACTAGCATAGTTCTTGCAGTGCCCAATGTCCAGGCATAGCCATAGTGCCTCTAAAAAGTAGCCCAAGGGGCTGTACCATGGTTGATGAAGGAAGCAGGCCTCAAGGGCCAAACAATGATCAAGCTAGCCTAGGACTACTAGCACAGTTGTTGCAGTGCCCACAGTGTCCAGGCATAGCCATAGTGTCTCCAAAAAGTAGCCCAAGGGGCTGTATTATAGTTAATAAAGGAAGCAGGCTTCAAGGGCCAAACAAATCTGAAGCTAGCCTAGGACTACTAGCATAGTAGTTGCAGTGCACAATGTCGAGGCATAGCCATAGTGTCTCCAAAAAGTAGCCTAGGGGGCTGTATTATGGTTGATGAAGGAAGGAGGGTCTCATCACAAGTGCTTCCGATGTGAAATAACGTAAATAAAATAAATAATAATGAAATAAAAATGTGTTAACGGAACATTGTTTTTAGCTTATTGACCATAAGGTACATGTTGCAGAAGCAGGAGTTTAAAACATGTGTAAGAAGAAGAAAAGGGGTTTGTATGGGAAGGGATGGACGTGATCACCAGTTGCCTAAAATAACATTTTTGGTGACATTAGGTTGGCATGCTGTTCTGGCGCCCTGCTCACGCAGGTAGCCACAGACATCCCTAATGCACAGCTGGGTTTCCACAGCAGGTATCTACTACATGAAACATCTTCCACCCCAACACAGTAGGGGGAGCTCTACTCACCAACTTTAGGTGAGGTCCCCTATAAATACTGCTGCTGGGGAGGAGTTAGTGAGAGTGTGCAGACACTAGGAGAGCTGCGAAGACGTCCTGGTGGTCGGTGTCGCAGTTAGGCCCGAGCCAGTGACCCAGAGTGGCCCTTTTGATGTTCCGCAAGCCTAGGAGTGGGGACAGAAGGCAAGGAGCAGAGCCAAAAGGGAGTGAGGAACTAGTGGAAGTTCGCTCAGAGACGTACCGGACTTCGGGGAACCGCACCTGTAAGATACTTCAGGACTACAGAAAACCCTGTCACACTGTGGAGACTTCAGTCACCCAGTCCCCCTGCGTACTCAAAGAGAGGGTGCCAAACACCACAGTGTACCACCACAGTTATCATGGAGGGCAACCCGTGGACCGCGCAGGAAGAGAGAGGGAGAGAGGACCAGAGGAAGTGAGCAGGCCAGTCTGGCTGCAAGCAGTCTGGGCTTCAGAAAATGTAGAGAAGCAAAGGAGGCCTTATACCCACTTGCTGTGGGGACCCACTGTGCACCTGGTCACCTGTCAGTGCCCTTGACGTCTTTACCTGATATAACACCAGTAAAAGGTAAAAGAGACTTCTCCAGTGTGTGTGCGTCATTCCTCTCCACTCCCGGGGTCCCCTATAGACTGCTCCATCACTCCCCATCCCGACCTAAGATCCCGCTCCAAGCTGCCCCGTTACACTGCACTGCCCCAGAGGACTAGCTCCACCTGTAGGGAGCTTTGCCATCTCAGCCGCACTACCATCTACCTCCAGTGGACTGTGGCGGTGCTGGTGACCCATCACCAGGTACTACAGGTGGCGTCACATGACAAACTCTTATTCCCTGTAAATACACCCTGTCTGCATTCTCAGTAGTCAGCCGTGTGCGTGTATCTGTGATGATTGCCCCAGGGGCACTGAAAACACACTTTGACATCACACTAGCAGCAGGGCAGGCCAGCACCTCCAAGGAATATAAGGAAAGGTCTGGCCAACTATGCGGCTTGGATACCCAATAATTAAACGGAACAGAATTGTCAAGAATGATGCAGGTATGGTCACTTATATAGTCGTTGACCATCTTGTGCAACTTCTCCCTCCTTGACGTTGTTACCTGTCAAGGTAGCCTTTACTGATGAGCCAGTTTATTGACGATGGCCCAGTTTGAGGACATTTTACCACCACCTCTTTTGGACCTGCTGGAAGTGTCTCTCTCCATTAATGCATGCTGTTGCACAGAGCTGGTACCTCCGCTAGTGTCGAGCACAGGCTTTGGGGTACTCGGGTATCAGGCGGCAAGGGGTTAATGCTCCTGTTGTCACGGGGAGTATCCTGGGTATATCTTCAAAAAGGGGAATATTTACAGGGGATTATATACAGTTTGTCATGACGCCACCTGTAGCTTCTGGTGATGTGTCTCCAGCGCCGCCACAGTCCGCTGGAGGTGGATGGTAATATGGCTAGTTGGCAAAGTCCCCTACAGGTAGGGCTGGACCTCCGGGACAATGTTCCTTTGAATAGAACAAGTTCATGCAGCATAGAGATAGAGGCAGAGGCGAGATCACTTTTCCTCTGGGTACTTTACTGGAAATTTGTAGCAATGACAGTTACAGTTCACAGTTCAGCATTCAGATGTTACATGAACAGGTAGCTAACGGGTGGCTGCCAGTGAACCCCAGGTGGTATGATGGAACCCTTGGTGTACCTTCTTGCGGTAGCCCCATCTGTTCCTTCCTGCTTTCCAGTGTGGTATGAAGCCTGGTGACTCGAAATCAGCCTGACCTCCGCTCTTTCCCTCACCTTCATCGCCGTTGGGTGACCCTCTACTGGCTGACCGCTCCTTCCTTTGGCGGTGCCTGGTACCCTCTTTGTGGTCGGTTCTGGTGCACGGGAGAATTGTAGACTCCACTGGACTCCGGATTCTTTGTGGTCCTAAAATATATCACAGGTGTGGGTTCCGGTACCCGGTAAGCTGTCTGGGAGACCCTGCTGACCGTCCCTTTTTCTCAGACTGACTGCTCTCCTGGAAAAGCTTCTTTTTTCCTTCAGACCCTCTCTCTTTCTTCCATCTCTCCCTGGTCCCTCAGCCGAGCGACCTTAAGCTTCAAGACTTAGAGGCAAAGACCTCTCAAAAGCTCTCCTTGTGCCCCCTAGAGGTGGTTTTATTCCCTCCCGGGTAACCTCCCACCGTATATGCTAATGTGGGTGTGTCTAGATTGGTTCCACATACCCCTCCAGGGTCCACCTGCAGCTGGAGCACTACACTTCTTTTACGAGTGCAGTACCCCTCTGTGACGCCTGCTTGGTGGGGCGCCACACTAGCAGCGGTGTCCTAGGGTGATGTGGCCATCAAATGATCAACAATGCAGAATCTTGGACAAAGTGCTTCGGTGTCCGCGCTGCTGCTCCGAGACCAAAGAAACACAGACACGGGAATGTCTGGTACAGCTACAGCCTTTATTTTCCGACGCGTTTCGGAGCCTCCTCCCGAGCTCCTTCCTCAGGGAACATATAAGGAAGGAGCTCGGGAAGAGGCTCCGAAACGCGTCGGAAAATAAAGGCTGTAGCTGTACCAGACATTCCCGTGTCTGTGTTTCTTTGGTCTCGGAGCAGCAGCGCGGACACCGAAGCACTTTGTCCAAGATTCTGCATCACGATCACGGTCACCGTTGAGAGTGCGGTCCCTGCAGCAGCTGCTTTGTACGCTATTCTACCAGTTGTGGGTTTCACAACTGCTAAAGGTGAGCAATTCCACATCGACAAGTGAAAGTGTTTAATTGAGATAAGACCCTATATGCGCATTCTTTCTTTCACAAATGATCAACAATGGCCCTTTTGAAGGATTCTAATGTGAAACTCCTTGGTAACTGCAACAGTAGTGAAGGAAATTTGTCCTTGTACCATGGGTCTAGAAAGGTGGCCAACCAGTATAGGTTGCTGTTGAAAATGTGGATCACACGAGGGTCTTGGCACAGACAGTTAGATATGAAGTGTGCCAATGTGGCAACCTGTACCAGGTAACCACAGACTTCCCTGGGACACTGAAGGATTTCCCACAGTGAGTAACCCACTTACACACAATACCTTCCACTCCAGGCCTATAGGGGGAGCTCCACTGGCTACCTTTAAAGGGAACCTAACCCCACAAACTGACCCCCCCCCCGCATCTTTAGACCTGTCCCTGCACCCCCTCTTATCATTTCTAGCCATACCTTTTGCATAAAAAAAATCGATTTTGTAAAGTAGAGAAAAGGTTATAATCACCTCTGTCCTGTGTGGGTTCTCTGTTTCTGAATTAGTCTCAATAGGCGTGCCTGTCTGCTGCTCCCTTGTAATTATGCACGCCCCTCTCTGCTTGCTGCCTTTCTGAGTGTCTGGCCGCGTCATGAAAGGGGCGGGGCTAAATTGTGTCATTCCATTAGCCCCGCCCCCTTTCATGACGCGGCCAGGCTCTTACTAAGCATAGAGGGGCGTGCATAATTACAAGGCTGCAGCAGATGAGCAGACAGGCCTGCCTTTGAGACTATTATAGAAACAGAGAACTCACACAGGACAAAGTAATATAACCTTTTCTCTACTTCACAAAATCGATTTTTTCTGCAAAAGGGATGGCTAGAAATGATAAGAGGGGGTGCAGGGACAGGTCTAAAGATAAGGGGGGGGGTCAGTTTCTGGGGTTAGGTTCCCTTTAAGCCAGATCTCCTATAAATACAGGTGCTGGAAGGAAATCAGCAGAGTGTGCAGTCACTACAGAACTGTGAAGAGCTTAGAGTCTAGTGAGCTGAGCTGGTACTGGAGCCATGCTAGGCCCATACCAGTACACACCAGAGGCAGTGGTAGACCCGCAGAGTAGAGGTCGAAGGCAAGAGGATAGAAATGTGTTACAAAGGGAACAGAGGAGTCATACCGCCTCCCCCCACCAGAGTTCCGGTCACTGGGTCCGAGTCTGCAGGAACAGAAAGGAAAGACCCCGCAGAGAATCCAGCACCACGAGGAGGCTTAGCTTCCCGGATACCCGCAGCACCAACAGTCGAGAGCCAGGGACGGTGAGTAGGTAAGCGGGATCCCAAGAGAGAGCCCTCAGTGCAGCAACCTGGGTGTGGAGAGAGAAAGAGAGAAGCAACGGTCCGGTCAGGTTCCATGCCTGCCAGACTCCAAATAGGAAAGTTGAAGAAGGAGGCCAACAACCCTACTCGCTGTTGAGATTCTAAAGTGTTTCCCTCATTCCGGACGAGTGTACCTGTAACCGAACAACAGTAAAGGTACCAAAAGACTTTTATGTGTGCGTGTCCCTCCTTCCATCTGCACCACACTGACTGCACTCCCCTACTCCATCCTTGCACAGAAATGACTGTGCTTCCCTATTCCACCATTATAACTCTCCGTCCCGGGGACCCCACTTCTCCTGTAGGGAGCCACTCCATCTTGCTGCCGCCCATCCCCCGGAGGCCCAAGAAGCGCCGGTGCCATCACCGGAACCTACAGGTGGCGTCACGACTTGACATTTTTATTATTTTCTTTTTCCACATTTTTCACTGCTTCCCCAGCCCCACGGCCTCAGGCACCGCTACCTGTGACTTCCCCCAGACCATGCCTGAGAGTCCGAGTCTTCCCCCGGCCTGGGCAGGACACCAAGCTGCAAAGAGGCAAATGTTCTGTGACCCCAGAAGGAGGAACAATACCCATGCTCACCCCACACTGAGTCTCATTCTCCACTTCCTCCTCTCCAGCCCACCCATGCTGGACAGACATGAAGCTGGGGTTGGGAATCCCCTGTGTAGCATGAGGGGTCCCCTCGGTACCGCTGAAAAAGAAGTCCTCTCCCTCCTCATCTTCCTCATTATCTTCATTCCCCAATCTTGCCTGATGAGAGTGGCTGGGCTGGATAGGATCACACATTGTGAAGACTTGCTCCATACCCAGCTGCTTGGCACTCCAAGATTCCATTTTTAGGTTATGCAGTGATTCTTTCAGCAAACATAGCATAGGGATGGTACACTAATAATAGCCTGATCACCGCTCACAAGCTTCGTGCAGTACTCAAAGTTATCAAGTGACTCACCGTTGCCGGATTCTCAGGCCTCAGGCGCTGGCTGCGGTCACAGTTCGGTGCCTGAGGCTGTAAGGGCCCGGTGGTCAATGCACGGTTAAATAAAGAATAAAGTTTGTTTCATGACGCCAACTGTAGGTGTTCGGTGAAGGCACCGACGCTGCTCAGACCTCTGGGGTGATGTGCGGCAGCTAGTTGGAACCGCTCCCTACAGGGCGAGCGGGGGATCCCCGGGGCACTTACTGGAGTTAAGGGAAATAGGGTAGCGCGGTCGGTGTAGTGTGGCTGGAAGGAGGGACACGCACACATAAAGTCTTTTGGTACCTTTACTGATGTTGACGGGTACACTCGACCGGAGATGAGGTAAACACTTCAGGACTTTCCACAGCAAGCAGGGTTGTAGGCTTCCTAGTATCCGTTGTTCTGCTGGAGTCTGGCAGGCATGAAACCCGACCAAACTGTTACTGCACTTTCTTGTGTGACTCTTCACACCCCGATTTGCTGCACTGAGGGCACTTCTATGGGATTCCTGTCAGGCCTTAGACTCCGGGCTCTCATTTGGTGGTGCTTCGGGTGTCCGGGGAGCTAAACCCCCTATTTTAGTGCTGGTTTCTCTGCAAGGTTTATTCCGTGTCCTTGTAGCTCGGACCCAGTGACCGGAACTCTGTTAGGGTGAGTCGGGATGACTCCTCTGCCCCTATTTGGTACTTGCTTCTCTCCTGTTCATGTGACCCTTACTCTGAGGATCTGCCACTGTTCTCAGGTGTCTCTGGTATGGGCCTAGTGTGGCTCCAGTACCAGGTCAGCTCACTCAGCTGCTTATAGTTCTATAGTGACTGCACACTCTGGTGTTTCTCCCTCCAGGACCCGTATTTATAGATGGACCTGGCTTAAGGCAACCAGTGGAGTTCCCCCTACAGGTCTGGGGTGAAAGGTGTTGGTTGTTAGTGAGGTCTGCTTGCTGTGTACTTTCCATCCATGTCCTAAGAGATCCTGTGGTGCCCTGCACAGGGTGCCACATTCCCCCTTAGTTAATTTCAGTTCTCCCGGACTGAGCAAAAGTTTTTCTTTTACAACTTAAACATTTTATATACATTTAATAACCGGTATCTACAGAGTCTCAAATTGAAAATATACAAAAAGCACTGAAAAGGAAAAATATGAAAAAGCAGTCCTTACGGCACTAGTCCATCTGCCGCAGGCTGGGAAAAAGGGAAGGAAAAGCAGTTTTTGTCACACTAGTCCTGTGACCGTAGTCCGGGTTCAATGAAACGGGAAAAAGGGTAAAGTCCAGCAGTAAAGTCTCTGATAGCTTAAACACACATTTACGGGTACACACTTTAACTTTACACAATTCCCTATGGGTGTCCCTGCTTAGGAGGCCAGGTCTAACCTTCTTTCTTTACCCCAGGCACTTTCTATTTCCAACTTAATATACTTGGGACTGTGTCCAGTTCCTCCACCCTTCTGTACACTACTATTCACACTTGCAGACTAAGGTCACTTATTTACATTTGTTCAGGTTGATGCTGTACTATTTATTCTCTGTATCTTAAGGGTAACTGTCCAAAATTACTACGTGTAGATCTGCGCAGTATTGGAGTGTCTATGTCTGCTGCTGGTGTAATGCGTGCACTATCTCTTCCTCTATTGGATCTACGTGATTCTGGAATACCGTAGTAGGCATGTAATCTTTCTATTGGGCCGACAGGTTCACCAATTATAGGAATCTCAGGTTTCGGTATAACAGGATGCATTTTTTGCAATTGAACGGGTTCTTCTTGTTTTCTTGGTTTTGGTTCTGGTTCTTGGTTTTCTACAGGTTGATAAAACAAAATAACTGGTATTAGGAATGCTCCGTTGCATTGAGGCCAGTCTGCTGGTAAATCTCCAATTTCAGTATGGACTAAATTTTCTTTTGGTTCTTCAACTATTACTGAGGGGTAAACTGTTTGCTGATATTTTAATTGTTCAGGACATCTCTTTAAGTGATCTCTGGATACGTTTGCAGTCGTTCTTCCTTGATCTCTGCTGATTACACATGTTTAGGAATTGTCATAATTAGATGGCATTACTGTATATGGCTCTGATTCCCAATTGTCATCTAGTTTGTTTGTTTTTCTCTTTCTCTTGAGAACTAATTCACCTGTTGTTAAGGGTTCTGCTGAAGCGTGTTTATTGAAGTCGTGCTTTTGCTTGCTTCTGCTTTGATTTAAGTTTCTTTCAACACTTTCTTGTACTTTTCTGTATTGTTCTTAACGATGATAGTTCCAATCTTCATCTGGAGAATCTTGGGTTGGTTCGACTGTTCCCATCTCTAAGTCAATTGGAAGTTTTCCTGGTCTTGCTCGCATTAAGTAAGGTGGTGCGTAGCTCGTAGAACTGACTGGGATATGATTGTAGATATCTACAAGGTCAGGTAGCTTTTCTGGCCATTGATTTCTCCCATTGAGCGGTAAAGTCTTCAGCATGTCGATGACTATTTTGTTCATCTTTTCGCACAGACCATTTGTTTGTGGATGATATGGTGTGGTCCTTATCTTCTTACATCCATATAATCCTAAGAATGCGTGGAATAGTTCTGACTCGAATGCTGGTCCTTGATCTGTCAACACTTGATCTGGATACCCATGCGGGCGACAAAAGTAACTCTGGAACGCTTTAACTGCTACTTCTGCGGTTAAGTCCTTGACTGGTACTACTACGAGGAATCTTGAGTAGTGATCAACCATTGTGAGGGCGTAGGTGTAACCTGTTCTGCTTGGGGTTAACTTCACATGGTCTAGAGCAACTATTTCAAGAGGTCTCTTTGTAATTATTGGCTGCAATGGAGTCTTCTGGATTTGCTGGTCTTTTCTTCTCAGGTGACACGGTCCACAGTTCTTGCACCATCTCTCAATTGAACCTCTCATGCCGACGCAGTAGAAACGGTCTTTTAACAGCATCTCTAGTTTCTTCCAACCAAAGTGTCCTGCATCATCGTGATAAGCTTCTAGGATCATTTTGACGTCTGGTTTTGGAACTACTATCTGCCACATAAGTTCATGAGTTCTGGGGTTCAAGTAACGTCTGCATAGCTTTCCTTGGTATACAAATAATTTTCCTTTCTCCTTCCACAGGCGTTCGGCATCTTGTGAAGCATCTGAATCCAGACTGGAGTGTTCTTGGGTTATCAGCTCTTTGATCAAGCTAAGATCTGGATCATTGGCTTGAGTCTCTTTCCAGTCGTGGTGGGGTAACGGGTTCATGGCTCTCTCTTTACGCCTTTGACTGGCCTGATAACATGAGGCTGTACTTGTACAGTGGAAGGCTGGCAATTCTATTTCTTCCAGTTCATCTATGTCTTCTCCTTCATCTGGGAGATTAGGCATTCTGGACAGGGCATCTGCGCTGACATTCTTGTGACCTGCCCGGCACTTGACAGTGAAGTCATAGTTTGACAATCTTGCCATCCAATGTTGCTCCAGGGCTCCCAGCTTTGCAGTCTCTAAGTGGTTTAGAGGATTGTTGTGGGTGAAAGCTGTGAACGGGGAGGACGCCAGGTAGTGCTTGAAAAATGCTGTGATTGCCCAGACCAGGGCTAGGAACTCCAACTTGAAAGAGCTGTAATTTTCAGGGTTCCTCTCTGTTGGACGGAGCTTTCTGCTGGCATAAGCTATCACCTTCTCTTTGCATTGCTGTCTCTGTGATAAGACTGCTCCTAAGCCTTCATTGCTATCATCAGTTTACAACAGGAATGGTAGATTGTAATCGGGGTAGGTCAGAATCTCTTCTCCAGTTAAGGCATCTTTCAACTTCTGGAACGACTGTTCTTGTTCTGATCCCCACCGGAACGGAGGGCCTCTGATCTTGCCTTTCTTGGATTGACCTACCAGAAGATCTTGTATGGGCGCTGGTATCTTCGTGTAGCTCTTGATAAACCTTCTGTAGTACCCAACCAATCCTAAGAATTGACGTACCTCTTTGAAGGTGGTTGGTGCTGGCCAGTTCTTGATGACTATAACCTTGTCTGGGTCGGGTGCTACGCCTTCGGCACTGACCACATGTCCCAGGTACTGGACTTTGGGTTTCAGCAAGTGACACTTTGACGGTTTCAACTTCATACCATACTTGGACAACGACTCAAACACTTCACTCAGATGTTGTAGGTGATCTTAATAGGTCTGTGAGTATACTATGACATCGTCCAGGTACAGCAGCACAGTCTTGAAGTTTCTGTGGCCTAGGCAACACTCCATCCGTCTTTGGAATGTTCCTGGTGCGTTACATAACCCGAATGGCATACTGTTGAACTTGCATAACCCCATCGGCGTCGTGAAGGCTGTCTTCTCACGATTCTGCAACGGAGACCTGCCAGTACCCACTAGTAAGATCTAATGTGGAGAAGTAATTGGCAGACTTAAGTGCAGCTAGTGACTCTTCTATGCGAGGTAACGGGTATGCATCTTTGTGTGTTACTCTGTTGATCTGCCTATAGTCTACGCACATCCTCATACTACCGTCTTTCTTTTTAACCAGGACCAGTGGTGCTGCCCAGGGACTTCAACTATCTCTAATGACCCCTGCATTCTTCATGTCCTGTAGCATCTTCTTTGCTTTCTGGTAGTGTGCTGGGGGTATAGGCCTGTACCTTTCTTTGATGGGTGCATGGTCACCTGTGGGTATATGATGTTGTACCCCTTTAGTCCTCCCAAAATCAAGTGGATGTTTGTTAAACACCTGTTCATACTCTCGAACCACCCGATAGACTCCATTTTTCTGGTGAGAAGATGTGCTGTCAGTTCCTACACTGTGCTCCTGACACCATTTCTCTAGCTGACCGTTGGAGTGAGGGGGTTCATCTGTCACTGTCTGTGAAAATGACTTAACTTCATGTATTGCATTGTTATCAACTTGGTACAGTTTCGCAACAGTGGAATACCTTGGCAGTTTTACTTCATCATCACCATAATTCAGTACACTTACAGGGACTCTTCCTTTTCTTACATCAACTACCCCCCTGGTTGTCAGGAGTGTAGGACTACTGTCAGACATCACAGGCTCCACTACTGCCTAGTAGCACTGCCCTCTGAGGCCTACTGCTGCCCGACACTAGATCATCATTTCACTTTTTGTGGCACTACAATAGGAATTGGATCTGTCACCTGTACACTGCCAATTTCACCATTTGACATTGTTACCTGCTGTTGATACACCAGAGCTCGGATCTCCCTCTGAAGAGCTCTTCTCTCGCTGGGCTTAGCGGTATCTGCACTCTGTTGGAGCAAAAACAACACTTCATCTAGGCATCTAACCATTACATTGGTACCCAGTTTCACATGTGGATCCTGCTCATGTGTTTGTCCTGAACCACTATGATGCCCTGGTTCTTTAACTGTACCCTCCCCACCTTTACTGTTGCCTCCCACTGCCTTCTATTGTAACTAGCATCCCATTGGTTGCTTCAATGTTCAAGTCAGGGTTTGGGGGTTGTGCCTGGATTATCTACTCCTGGGGTTGGCCCTCCTCTCCCAGGGGCTGCTCATTTAAAGGATGGAACGGTAAACATGTCCTTCTTTGTCACACTTGCGACAGATGGGATGTCCGTCGGTGCTGTAGTGATCTGTGGGTCTCCCTCGCAGCGGCGTTGTCCTCTTCTTCATCCACGGAACGTTGTCGGGGCTGTCAGCGAGCTGGATCTTGTCTGATGGCCTTGCTTCTGTCTTGGGTCTTCTTGCACCTCGGAGCCTCGCCACCTCTTTGGTCAGCTGCTGCACATCGGCGCACAGTTTATTAAACCGGTCGGGTGTTACAGTCTGTACGCTAGATTGGACTGCGGGGGATGAAGAAGGCGCCTCCAGCACAGAAGGGATTTTAGTCCACTGCAGCTGTAGGGTTAAGTCTGGTACTGCAGGGAGCTGCTGTCCCCGAACCGTTAACTCTTTTAATGTAGCAAACTCTGCATCAGGGTTCTGCAGAGCCCACCAGCGCGCTTGTTTTCTATCATCAGGTAATGTGAGGCTGATAACAAATTGTTCAATCAACGTTTTATCTTCATCACGAACGCCACCAGGGTCGGCCTGTTTTAACAGTCTCAGTGCCTCTTGCAGGCGCAGTGAATAATCCAGGACACTCTCCTGTGCCCCTTGTTTGCAATGATAAAACAACCGTCTCAACTCAGATTCAGTATGATGCTCAAACACTCGCTTTAGCTTTATAAATATTTGTTCAACAGACTCCTGATCTTCCACACAACAAGTTTCGGGTTTCCAGCTCTGCTGCATCTGTTAACTGTCCCATTACTACTGACGCTCTCTGCTTACCAGTCATCGCGTACATGTCCAGCACGGTGCATATCTTTCTCTGGAACGCATCTAGGGTGTCGGGCTTGCCGCTGTACTTGGGTAACCAGGCTGTATTCGGGACGTACGGCAGAGATATCGGCATTATCGGGGCCGCCGGTGCAGGCGGCGGTGGCGGCATGACACCGCCGGGTGGATTAACGGTTGGAGGTTGTACGTTCTGGAGCCCCTGTGGGGCAACCGGCGGGTTCACTGTTGGGGCTACTGGGTTGCTGGGGTCCGGGCTACTCATCCTCGCTCCCCCTTAGTTAATCGCGGCCAGTCTCTTTCAAATCAACGGAAGTTGTCGACTCGGCGGTGGGGAGTGAGGCACCACGGGAGTTTCTGGTTCCTGCTGTGTTCGGCGGAACTCGTCAGAGTGTGGGGCGGGGCCTATCTTCGCGCCCTTGCACAGTAACGCCCCTTCTTTTCTCGCTCTCCACGCAGAAATGGCGATTCAAATTTACAGTTCAACAATCACAGTCATTAAATGGCACACAATACCCGTTGGGAAACGGGTCTGTTCGAATCCTGTTCGTAGACGCCAAATTGACTCACCGTTGCCGGGTTCTCAGGCCTCAGGTGCTGGCTGCGGTCACAGTTCAGTGCCTGAGGCTGTAAGGGCCCGGTGGTCAATGCACGGTTAAATAAAGAATAAAGTTTGTTTCGTGATGCCACCTGTAGGTGTCCGGTGAAGGCACCGGCGCTGCTCAGACCTCCGGGGTGATGTGCGGCAGCTAGTTGGAACCGCTCCCTACAGGGCGAGCGGGGGATCCCCGGGGCAGTTACTGGAGTTAAGGGGAATAGGGTAGCGCGGTCGGTGTAGTGTGGCTGGAAGGAGGGACACGCACACATAAAGTCTTTTGATACCTTTACTGATGTTGATGGGTACACTCGACCGGAGATGAGGTAAACTATTCAGGACTTTTCACAGCAAGCAGGGTTGTAGGCTTCCTAGTATCCGTTGTTCTGCTGGAGTCTGGCAGGCATGAAACCCGACCAAACTGTTACTGCACTTTCATGTGTGACTCTTCACACCTGGATTTGCTGCGCTGAGGGCACTTCTGTGGGATTCCTGTCAGGCCTTAGACTCCGGGCTCTCATTTGGTAGTGCTTCGGTTGTCGGGGAGCTAAACCCCCTATTTTAGTGCTGGTTTCTCTGCAAGGTCTATACTGTGTCCTTGTAGCTCGGACCCAGTGACCGGAACTCTGTTAGGGTGAGTCGGGATGACTCCTCTGCCCCTATTTGGTACTTGCTTCTCTCCTGTTCCTGTGACCCTTACTCTGAGGATCTGCCACTGTTCTCAGGTGTCTCTGGTATGGGCCTAGCTGGCTCCAGTACCAGGTCAGCTCACTCAGCTGCTTATAGTTCTGTAGTGACTGCACACTCTGGTGTTTCTCCCTACAGGACCCGTATTTATATCCACACCCACTTGACAGTTGTTATGTGTCTTGGCTGAGTCTCAGTGTGACGGGCATGTTTAAGCTGATATTCAGCAAGTGCCCTCTGTTGCTCACTTATCCTTGCCAAGATATCATATGTTGAGTTCCACCGTGTTGGCAGGTTGCAAATGAGTCGGTGGTTAGGCAAATTAAATTGCTTTTGAAGCGCTGCAAGACCAGCAACAGTGGTTGAGGAATGGCAGAAATGGGCGCAAATATGGCGCACCTTCTCAAGTAGGTACAGCAAATCAGGGTATGTTTTTCTAAATTTCTGCACCACTAGGTTCAGCACGTGAGACATGCATGGAACGTGTACCAGCTTCCCGAGCTCTAAAGCCGCCAGCAGGTTACGCCCATTATAGCAGACAACCAGACCGGGTTGGAGTTGCTGTGGGGAGAGCCACTGATCGTTCTGTTGTGTTATTCCTTGCCACAGCTCTGCTGCAGTGTGAGGTGTTTCACCTAAGCAGATGATCTTCAGCAGAGGTTGTTGCTGCTTTGCCGATGCGTTGCTGCATAGCTCCCAACTTGGGAGTGATGTGAAGGGAAATTCAGCATAGGATGATGAGGCAGTGGAGGAGGAGGAAGAAGAGGGGAGACAGGACGTATATGATGAGGCGGAAGGCCTGATTGAGGTTGAGCCCACTATTCGTGGCGTGGGTAGGATATGTGATGGTCCAGTTTGAGACTTTGTCTCACCCTCCACAAGGTTGAGCCAATGAGATGTATCATCTCTGTCCACAAGTACTTGTCCAAGTGTCTGTTGTAAGGTGAACCTTCCCTGTTACGGCGTTGGTGAGAGCACGCTTTAGATTGTTTAAGACGTGCTGGTGTAACGCGGGGAAAAATAGTGCCGGCTGGGAACCGAGTATCATGGGGCAGCCACAGCCAAAAGACAATAGAAAGACTGTGTCCCGCACAATCTCCACGGCTAGCAACTTGGCAATGTGTGCGCTCAGTATTTGTGCTTGTGGGTGCGTGGCTTGGTATTTACACCTCCTTTCATATATCTGGGGCACGGACAACTGGACGCTTGGCTGGGACAAACAAGTGGATGAGCTTGTTGTGTCCTGTGTGCAACCGCATCTTGTGAGCAAGAGGTATGATCCCCTGCTTCCTGTCCAGCAGATTGGGAAGGACAGATCACAGGCGAAATGGCAGTGGTTTGACCCGCAGACACTGATTTGGTGCCCTGTTGTTCCACCCACCAACTAGGGTGCTTTTCTGCCATGTGTTTCCGCGTACTGGTCGTGCTTTGGTTGCCTTTGCCCTGGCCTCTGCTCAGCTTCATATGGCAGATGCCAAATTTGGTTCAGAAGAACTAACTGAAAAAAATTTCCAGACAGCGGCTGAATGCACCCTTGCCTTGACTTGGGACACAGAGGGATTGCAACAGTTGACACATTTCGCACTCTGCTCAAACCAGTAGCCCTTGGTGCCTTTGTTGGTGCTACGTATCCACTTTCTTCCTCTGTGCTGCTGTGCTGGCTATGCGTGCCAGCGGTCTATGTCGGATCAGTGGTCTCATCATCAACCACCTCATCATCCATGTCATCCTCCTTCCGTGTTGATATAGTCGGCTGGCCAGATGGCAACTGTGTGCCATCGCCATCAGCCTCCACCTCTTCACCCAGTATATCACGTGGATGAAAATGGCTTTCATCTGGCTGTGGGTTTTCAAATATTTGGCCATGAACAGACAATACCTCCTCACGTTCCTCTTCAATGCTGCGTGTTGAGAGGCCAGAGGCAATGAAAGGATATGGATCAAACAGATCCTCGGAGTGGCCAAGGTTGGGGTCAAATGTTTCCTGTGACTCCTGATGGGGTGATGAACTAGGAACAGGTTGAGAATAGCATGACCCAGTGTTCTCTGTATGGATAGGAGACTGTGTGGTCGTGGACGATTGGGTGCTGCTAGAAAATTTTGTGGAGGCCTTATCAGCCATCCAAGACAGTATCTGCTCTTGCTCTGCTGTCTTTCAGACCCGTTTACTTTCCAGACCTGGAAATTTCACCAGGAACAAAGATGCATCAACCTCCTTCGGTCACCCAGACTCTGTGCCTTGTCGGGCACCACTGACAAGCCCACGCCCACGTCCGTGTCCCTGTCCCTTCTTGACAGCCTTTCTAGGAATTTGGGGGTTTTCTGACATAGCTGCAGATGTTCAGATGCACTACAGCCTAGTTCTGTTTGTGTTTTACACACAGCACCACAACAGCACCCAAAAAATTGCCCTGAGGTTTAAGGCTAAATATTATGCAAAACCAGTCACCACACAAGACAGCAGTGCTGGCTGCGTGTCACTTGTGCAGTACCGTGCGTGCTATTCGGTGTGAACACAACACTGCAACGTCACAAAAAAATTGCCCTGAGGTTTAAAGCTAAATATTACGCAAAACCAGTCACCACACAAGACAGCGGTGCTGGCTGCGTGTCTCTTATGGTGTACCGTGCGTGCTATTCAGTGTGAACACAGCACCGTAACGGCAAAAAAATTGGCCTGCAGGGGTAAATGTGACCCCAAAAATAGCTGTCACTACTCCCTGACTTTATCATTTCAGCTCTGAGAAGAACTGAAATCTTGCTGACTGTACTATGTGGTACTGTAACGCTCCTGCCTGTCTCCGTGCACTACAGTTGACTCACCGTGGCCGGGTTCTCCGGTCTCAGGCGCTGCTTCAGTTGTCACGGTTCCGTGCCTGAGGCTGTGGGGCCCGGTGGTCAAATGCACGTGCTGGGGAATTGGGATAAAATCTTAGTTGTCTCGTGACGCCACCTGTGGGTGTCTGGTGATGGCACCGGCGCTGCTTGGGCCTCCGGGGGATGTGCGGCAGCTAGATGGGATGCTCCCCACAGGATGAGTAGTAGTCCCCGGGGCCAGGAGCTGCACTGGGTGGAATACGGCAGCTCAGTTGATTTTAGTAAACCGTAGATTAGGATAGCTACAGAAGAACACACGGACACGATGCTCCTCTGCACGGGTCTTTACTGTAATTCTGGTACGGTACACGGTAATACAGTTCTTTATTTAGGCAACAGACCGGGTGGTCCCAGTGGTGAACAGTCTCTGTCCAAAGCTCCACAGTGTTCCCTCCTTACTAACTATCCTGTTGTTGTTGCCGTCGCTTGCCTTGTTGCACCAGGATTGCCTGTTCCATGTTATTCAACCGGCTACAAAGGGTCCTTAAACTCCGGGGCGGGTATCCTACTGGTAAGACTGCAGTAGTTGTGGCTTTAGTGAGGAGCTCCTATAAAGCTATTCCGTTACTCCGGTCTTGCAGAACAGCGGTGAACGACTGACTACCTCGGAATCGGTGTCCGGCTGGACTGGGCATGGGTGTCTTTGAACCCGTTGCTTGATTGCTTGCCCACTCTCTTGTCTGGGTCACCGTTGGTTGGTGCCCTCCCAGTTAGACTTGTCTGGATCTCTGTCCTTGACCCTGTTTCTCCCACGTTCTAACTTTCTTCTCCTCTCCTTTCCCCACACTACACCTCACACTCCTCCCACCAGGACCTGATTGGTCCTCTTCCTCTGGATGGTGCATGTGGTACATGGAGCTTTGGATATAACTTGTTCACCACTGAGACGGACGATATTGCATCTTCATTCAGGGATGCAATACCTTCCTGTGACGCACTCGTTGCGGGGTGCCACACAGTCACCTAGTACTACAATACTGGTAGCTCTCACAAGAGCTTTTGGGTTTAAGGCTGGGGTCACATTTGGCAGGCACAATCCGGTAACCGCATCCATTACCGGATCCGGTATTACCATGTGCCTTTACATTTGGCATCACATTGCAGATCTGGATCCAGTAATGGATCCAGATCTGCAATGAGAAAAAATTGTGGCACCAAAAACCGGATCCGGTACCGCAAGTACCGGATGCGGTAATCGGATTGCATTAAGGCCCAAGGCTGCGTATACGGTTTTCACCATTTTTAATGGACAAAACCGGATTCGGTTTTGTAAACAAAATCGCAAATGTGACCCTAGCCTTACAGACGATTTCTGGATGATTTGCACAAGCACAACTCTCCCTAGCAGCTGCTCACAATCTCCCTACACCAGTTGTGTTCTCCATGTAATGTGCAGAAAATGGCAGCGGCAGTACTTATATAGAGCCTATGAATCATAGGCTATGACTCATGTATGACGCTGAGCAGCCAGCCAATCATAGTAACCAAGAAGGCTGTGGCATTACTGTGACTGGCTAATGCTGGGCCAGAGATCCGAATATTGTGAGGTGAGTAGTGAAATACTCTCTATGTTTCGAGTACCGCGAGTACCACATTACTCGCCGATTACCAAATCCTTGTGAATATACTCGCTTATCCCTAATCACACTACATTTGTCTTTTTTAAGTGGTCAGGGACGTAAGTAGAATTTCTGGCGTACAAAGAGACGATATTCTTTAATGACATGATAAGTGGGCCTGGCCATGCTTCCATCCTGTCTCCGGCCTATGCCAGCCTTCGCCCATTTCGGTGGACCTGAGTCAAACCAGTGGAAAAATGCCAAAGATCATCAATTTTTTTAATGTAAAAATTTGGCAACTGAATTTTTTTCTGGTGTAACAATTTTGACGAATTGGCCTCATTGACATCACTATTAGGGCTATATTAAATGGGTTTTTGACTATTTTAAAAGCTACAATACCTTAAATATGTATTCATACCCCATGAACTTTTCCAAATTTTTTAATGTTACACCCACAAACTTAAAGGTATTTTATTGGGATTTTAGAGGACATGGAGGGTGGGTGCAGAGGACATGGAGGGGTGTGCTGAAGACATGGAGGGGGTGTGCAGAGGACATGGAGGGGGTGTGCAGAGGACATGGAGGAGGGTGTTCAGAGGACATGGTGGAGTGTGTGCAGAGGACATGGAGGGGGGGTGCAGAGGACATGGTGGTACACAGCACAGAGCTGAGGACATGGTGGTGCACTGTCTGTGCACAGCACAGAGCTGAGGACATGGTGGTACACTGTCTGTGCACAGCACAGAGCTGAGGACGTGGTGGTACACTGTGCACAGCATAGAGCTGAGGACATGGTGGTACACTGTCTGTGCACAGCACAGAGCTGGGTACATGGTGGTACACTGTCTGTGCACATCACAGAGCTGAGGACATGGTGGTACACTGTGCACAGCACGGAGCTGAGGACATGGTGGTACACTGTCTGTGCAAAGCACCGAGCTGAGGACATGGTGGTACACTGTGCACAGCATGAAGCTGAGAACATGGTGGTACACTGTCTGTGCACAGCACAGAGCTGAGGACATGGTGGTACACTGTCTCTCGCCACCTTAAAATCAGACCGTTTCTCATTCAGGAGAGTCAGACGAGTGACATCCGTTTTATGCTCTGTTTGGAAACTGCTATGCGAGTGTCCGACATTTTTCTCAGATTCTCAGATCACATCCGTGTGACATCCGTGTGCAATCTGTTTTTTTTTTTCTCAGCAGCTATTACTGTATAATCATTTACAGGAACATATTACATTTGTCTCAGCTACAGAATGATAATGTATCAGTTAAAAAAACGGATGCCTCTCGGATGGTCCGTGTGCGGTTTGTGATTTTGTTGGACCCATAGACTTGCATTGGTGAGTCTTGTACGTGAATCGCATACTGTCACAGCATGTTGCGACTTTTTTCTCATCCTGAATCTGGGTGAAAAAAAGCGCCCGACACACGCCAATGTGCTCTCAGACATTCATTAACATTGGTCCGAGTGCAATGCAATAAAATGACGCATTGCATTCGACCGAATTTAACACCAGTGTGTCTGTACCCTAATAATAAAATCCATATAGTAATCCTACAATGTCTGCTGGACATGGTATGGGAGGGTTTATGGCTCAGTTAGTACACACACCATGCTTCTTGTTATTAACCAGTTAATGCTCTCTTGTCCACCGCACTGCAGTGTCAAAAGAGGAAGACAGCGAGACCAGCAGCAACATCGCATCAGAGAGCCCCTGACCTCGAAATAGAAGATCTTCAGATCCTGGTATTGTGACATAATATTAAGAATAATATTTTTTGCATTTATGTTACACTATGAAATCCACAGCACTTTACAAAAATCATCAACACTGTCCCCATTGGGGCTCACAATGTAAACATCCTGTCAGTATGTCTCTGTAGTGTGGTTGGAAACCCAAGCAAACACTTGGAGAATAAACTTGCACATAAACCATTTAAAACCAGTAAAAGATAATTATTTTTTGTATTTATCTCAAGGCAGTCTGTCTGCAGGATTTTACCTCTACAAACCTTTTATATGTGCTACATGGAATGTGGGGGGAGAAGCTCCAAGTATGGGGAAAGAAGCCACATGAAACTTGGGGGATGGCCGCGACGGGAGATTTTGTCCGCGAATGGGTGTGTCTGTGACAGGGGTGGGACGACAGGGGGGGGATATGGGATGTGGGGTGAGGGCATGACCGCTGACACTGCCTAGGGCAGTAGGAACTCCAAATACGGCCCTGTATATATAACATTGTTGTCCTGCTGGAATGTAAATATATGTCACAGGATCAAGTCTTTTACAGCCTTTAACAGATTTTCTTTTGGGATAGTTCTGTATTTATCTCCATCCGTCTTCCCATCAGCTTTGAACATCTACCCTGTTTCTGCTGAAGAAAAGCATCTCCACAGCATGATGCTGACACCACAATGTTTGATAGTGGAGATGGTGTTTTCAGTGTAATGTATAGTGTTCGTTTTCCACCACACATAGTGTTTTGCATTTGCAGGGAAATCATAGAAGAAAACGTGTTCACCTTTCAGCAAGGGCAATGACCCTAAGCATACTGTCAGAGCTACAATGGATGGTTTAGATCAAAGCATGTTTGTGTGTGAATGACCCAGTCACCGTCCAGAGCTAAATCCCATTGAGAATCAGTAACAAGACTTAAAAATTGCTATTCACAGACGCTCTCCATCCAACCTTATTGAGCCAGAGATATTCTGCAAAGATTAATAGACCAAAATTTCAGCCTATAGATGTGCACAGCTAGTAAAGACATACCCCAAAAGACTTCCAGCAGTGGAGGGTGGTCCTACAAAGTATTAGGCTATAGATGGCTGAATTAGGCTAGGGTCACATTTACGTTTTGACCCTAGCCTACCAGAATCCGGTTTTATCTTAGACCTTTTTCCAGCACTGCATAGCGTTACCGCTATGCGGTGCTGGAAAACACTGCCCCTAGTTACCCTATGTTACAAAAATGTGTGCAGAATACCGCACTGCAGTAACCGGATGGCTCAGGATGTGTAATCCTGAGCCATCCGGCAACTGCATAGTTTGCTGATCCCGGCTATTGCCGGCATTAGCAAACTGTTCTTTGTCTTCTAAAGATTGTAATTTAATAAATAAAAGAATGGTTGAGGTCTCTAGGGGGGGCTTAGTCCCCCCTAGAGACCGGACGCCCACTCAGGTGGGCTACACCTACAATGCCCCCATGCCACGGGCTCCTCCGAGCTCCGTGCATGTTCCCCAACCTCCCCCCCCGGATCTCTATAGAGGGGTGCCTGCACCCCTCTGTTAGAAGTATCCCTAATTGTGGCATAAACTCAGTTATTACAGTACAAATATAGTTGTATAGTTACGTGCTTCTTCATGATCTCGCAATATCTCTCCATGGGCGGGGCTGTGTGCTTCTGCCTCCGCCCATGAAATCATGATGCCCGCCCCCTCTGGCCTTCACCCTGTGTTTTCAGGGCGGCCGCGTCATGAAAGGGGCGGGGCTATCGGTATGACGCGAACTTAGCCCTTAGTCTTTAGAAGACAAAAAACAGTTTGCTAATGCCGGCAATAGCCGGGATCAGCAAACTATGCAGTTGCCGGATGGCTCAGGATTACACATTCTGAGCCATCCGGTTACTGCAGAGCGGATCATAGAACCGCTCCGAAAACTGCAGCCTGCATGATTTTTAACGCAGGCTGCAGTGCCGGAGACGGACACCGGATGGCTTGTGAAGCCATCCGGTGTTTAGCATGGGCTCCTATGAGGAGAGTTTCCTGGTCCGGTTTTGAGCTTTTTGAAAGCTCAAAACCGGATCAGGATTCTTAAAAAAAATGTAGATGTGACCCTGGCCTTAGAAAAAAAAGTGCACAAAATGATGCAAAAACCTGATCCAAGGCTCAAGTGTGACCCTAGCCTGTCATGCATGACACAATTTTCAGATTTATATTTTTTTCAATATGTTGAAAACCATGTATCATTTCCTTTAAACTTTACAAATGTTTGCTCCTTAGTATTTATATATTATATAAAGTCCAAGTAAGGCTGGGATCACACTTGGCATGAGTTTTTTTAGTGCCTTAAAAAAAAGCATGCGTTTTTTTTCATTTCAGCATGCGGTTTTTAAGGTGCCTAATGGCACCCTGCGTTTTTGCATGTGTTTTTAAATCAGCACCAAAAAATAGTGCAAGCAGAGTTTTTTGGTGCTGTTGTAAAAACGCATGCGTTTTTTAGAAAACGCTTGCGTTTTTTTAACATGGGCTCCTATGGAACGCATGCATTTTTGGATGGTGCTAAATAGTACTAATGTACCATGCGTTTTTGCATGCATTTTTGGATGGTACTAATGTACCATGCGTTTTTGCATGCGTTTTTGATGTCAGCTAATCACATAATTACAAAAACACACACAAAAATGCATTGTACTGTCACACATGCATTTTTGCTATTAGGGCATGCGTTTTTTAACATGGGGGCCTATGGGTGCGTTTTTACGTGCGTTTTTGAAAACGCATGTCTCCAAAAATGCATGAAAAAAGCACAAGTGTGACCCCATCCTAACTTTAAAATTAATCATATACTTTTTTGGCAGGCGAATGCTGCTTCTCCGCACTTGCTATTGTGTTTCCAAGCCAACTTTGACCGTTTCCTGTTTCATCTAATTGCAGAATATCAAAGTCTACTAAGATATAATTCTCTATATGAAAGGAACCTTATTAATGCTATCAGAAGTCAATGGGATATAGTATAACCTATTATGATCTCATATGAAAAATAAAAAATAACATTTGTCATGAATTCCTGAAAGCCATGACATGTTGTCTCAGTGACTTTACATATTGCATGCTAGGTGAAATTATCAAAGGCTGAAAGTGAACATGTTTCTGTTGCATTTTTCTGTAATATTGTACACATAAAAAATAAAGACATTTATGTCATTTAATTGTCATGTTTTTGTCTGGTGTTGGAAAGTGCAATGAGTCTTACCAAGGAGTGTGAAGAAAGTTGTCCGCTCTTCTGGCTGTGGGATGTCATCATCCATCTTCTTCTTTGCCTCTTCTTGTTTAGTAGACTGGGAACTGTGAAAGAAGAAATAGATATTTTAGCGTTAGGCCTCGTGCACATGTTATATTATGGCTCTACACAAGTCCTGAGCTGGAAGGAGTCATAATAGAAATCTATGGTCCATATTGTACTTCTGATTCTGTGTTCCTATGATTGAGTGAGAATTGTCCATTGATTTCTTTGCATTTGTGGCACAATCATCCCTAGAGTTCTGGCCGCACCTGCTGATCTGTAGATACACAGTGAACTGTTTCAACTAAAATATGTGTCAGAAATGTGATTGTAACATTATCTCACTAATAATCCAACCCATTTATTCTAAGTATTTTCCTCATGGATGATTTGATATTATTTTTGTGTTGTAATTGGTATAGGTAATATGTGTAGTGATGATTGTAATGGTTACCATGATTTGCTGGTGTCAGTTTATGGAGGATGATGATTGCAGTGGTGTTATCTCATCTACTTACCACTCTCAATCATAAAGGGTGATTAGTTAGTTCTCTCTTTCTCTTCCTCATGGCCATTCTTCCTCATCTTCCTGGAAACTAACATACAGAACAGGTAAAACCTGAATATGCCAGACCAGACTCTTTCTAAAAGAATCTCTTATAGAGTAATCCTGCCAACCTTATGTGTCACCCTAGACATAACTAGGACATCCTATATTTCCCATATGACGTGTGTGGCAGTACTGCACCCCGCCGTTTTTTTGCGGTGCCGCAAGTGCCAGATCCGACAAAATATATATCATATTTGGGTATCAAGATAGGCCACACAGCTAGAGATCTTCTTACCCTTAACGTAGAACCAACACTAGAAAAAGCAAAAGAAACAGTCAAATCATGGAGAACGCCCTTTCTATCATGGGTCGGAAGGAAAAACTTACTTTTAAGTAAAAAAAAGCATAATTTTACCAAAATTTTTATATCTATTCCAAATGCTCCCGATTCACATCCCGGAACAAACTTTAAACAAAATTCACACCTTCATTTTAAATTTCATTTGGAACAATAAGAAACCGAAAATTAAATATCAGACACTTGCACTAACGCGAGACAGAGGGGGTATGGGAGCTCCGGACATTCGCAAATATTATAAAGCAGCTATGTTAACCAGAATTGTAGACTGGATCAGGAGACCGACACATAAGCTATGGCTCTCAATCGAAGAAACCATGTCGCAAACACCCCTAAGGTCCCCAGCACTATTTCCAGATCTTTATGGCAATCCAACATCAATTAGGAACACCTTCACAAACGCTGCTGTTGCTGTATGGAAAAAAAAATGTGACCAGCTACTTCCCCCATTGTCTCCCATTCTGGATCTGCGGGACCTTGTTGGCCACCTTTCTGCGAAACCTTCGGTGATTGGTTCTGTGGGTTCAGGGCGGAAGCCAACTGACCCCATTCCAATTGACCACCTACTAATAGATGGAGCTCTTCTCTCACATAGAGAGATACAACAATCTAACTCTCTACCAGACATTTCTTTTATACAGTATGGCAAATTGAAGGCTTACATCCACAAACATCTGAAAAATCTGAATTTTACTAGACCTCCATTATTCGAGCAATTATATACGCAACTACTAGCTCCCAACAAGGTGTTATCATTGATCTATAAACAATTAACACTAGACATTGCACACATTATGAGAGACTTCTTGGGCCTTTGGGAACGAGACCTTCAGATAGAGTTCTCAGATCAACAAATTAGACAAATATATAGAGGATCCCATGGTCCCTCCCCTTGTGTAAAACTGCAAGAAAATTCTTACAAGGTAGTAACGAGGTGGTATCGCACTCCCACACAACTACACAGATGGCACCCCCCGACATTGGAATCCTGCTGGAGATGTGATTCTGATCTGGGAACATATTTCCACATTTGGTGGCAATGCCCCCTTATACAAGAAAATTGAAAGATGGTGTCGAAGTTACTTACAGATGTTCTGCAGCGTGAGGTGGTCCTGACACCCCTTACAACACTACTCAATCTGTACATTTGGCCGAAAGAGATATACATTTCTAGATTAGCCTCTAACATTATAGCTGCCTGTAGGCTTCTTATTTCTGCCCACTGAAACTCTAATCTGACCCCAACGAAGACCCAACTTATACGTGAAATTGACATGGTGTACCGTGCAGCAGAATTAGCGGCTCTCTCATTCAGCTCCCATGATTCCTTTGAGAAAACATGGACACCGTGGATATGTTATAGAACGACCCTGGAATTCATAAAAACCTCTCTCTGTGATTGACTTAAGTGACTGAGATATCCTCTTGCGGACTCATCACCCATCCCCCAAACACCCCCATTCCCTCCCTAATTCTTTCCTTCGTTGATTCTTCCCTTCCTTTAAATTCTTTTATCTCTATATAGTGTCTTTATTTAATGTTTTTTCTTTTATTATAAATCCAGCTGAGGGAAACATTGTATAAAATATGTAGTACGAATCTACTTGATGATTATTGATATTATTTGTGACAACTACTACAAATTTTCCCTTATGACAGGGAATGATTGTACACTTGGGGACAAGTGTGTTTCACCAAGGGGGAATGTGGCGCCCCACTGGTCAGTGCGCCACAGTAGGGATACTGCACCCATAACTGAGTGTGCGGTATACCTGTCATTGGGGAGTGTTACGTCAACCTGAGGCTCTTATCCCAGCATCCCTACACCTAGCATAGGGGACCGATTGGCCTCCAGTAACTAGGGTAGCTGGTCCCGGTGGGAGGAGCGTTAGGGTAGAAGGAACAGGAACCACAGAGAGGAAAGAGAGAAGTCGTGGTTGCCTAGTCGGAAGAACAAGTCCCACAGGGACACTCCAGGGAGGGTGCCCAGAAGGAGCGGCGACCCAGACAGAAGGAGGAGACCCAGTGCCGGACCTTCTACAGTCCGGGGACATACTAGTCCACACTGGAGAATCGGCTCCGAGGCGCGGTGCAGGAGTTTATCCCGAGCCGTTAACACAGGTACTGTAGGTTGTGGGTCTATCTAATATCCCCGACTCCCCTGTCCTGAACGTACAGCCCCACCAGGATCACTAAACAGGGTTGAGCCCCTTAGAAGAGAAGAAGGGTACCTCATAGCACCCGACAGGGCTGGTAGACAAGTGGGCTGTGCAGGGCAGTACAATGAAGTAAGGAGGCACAAGGAAAGTAACGGGACAGTGAAGGAAGCAGAAGGTACTCTCTGGGAGCCTCAAAGAGACGTTATTCTCCTCAGTGACTACCCGGCCGACTACCCGCAAAGACTGTTTAACTGTGAACCTGTATACCATCATAACCAGCTTCCAGTAAAGTACCCGTATAGAGCTAACATGCCTCAGTGTTTCCTTTCCTCATGAACTGCTGAATAGCTGCCACCACGACAACAAGTGCAGTGGCAATGCTGCCCCGGGGACCTGTTCCGCCCGCAGGGAGATGAACCATCTAGTTGCAATACCATCATTGGTCTGACAGCAGCGCTGGTGAGCATCACCAGAACTGCAGGTGGCGTCATGAGACATTTATTCTTTTTATTCACTTTTTATTTTATTTACAATTGACTAGCAGGGCTACGGGTCAAGGCAGGCCACCAGTGACATCCCCCCCAACTCCATGCCCGGGTTCTGAGTTCCCATAGACCCCTGGGTGAATCAGCAGTCTCTGCATTTAAATTTACCACTGCTGAAGGATGAGTGCATAGTCAACCAGAAGTGGTCTTCATGTAACCCTGCATACTCTGTGCCAACATTGTACATTTGTCTTCCAGTCCTGCGGTTATAGACTGAAGTGGCTGGGAATGGAGCAATAATAGCATGTCAGACCTCTGGCTATTTTTCAAGACTGGCTCCCCAGAGTTGCTCACATGGGATACTAGTGTCTCCAAGCTAGCTTCTTGCTTGCCCCCATTTGGGACTGTAGGCTTCATTCTTGGAATAGGATACCACAGTGAGGCATTTGAATACATTCCACTCTTTTGTATTCTAAATGTTTCCTGGTACAGGGAAACATATTCTCTTTCTGTGGTGTGTCAGATTATAGGAAAATATATTTACCACGTTTTAAATTTTTATTCACTACATAAATAAATATTTGTGCAAATTTTGTATCAACATAGTTGCATTGATCTGAAAAATCATGTTGGTAGGTAATTTTTACAATATAAAGAATGCCATAAATACAAAACCAAAAAAGCCATGGCAAAATTGTGTTTATTCACTACAAACTTACATTGCACTATGGATAGGGGTACCATTTCAATTTCTGTCTAAAGTAGCAGGAAAGCTAGAATTATCCCAACTGCTATGACGAGCTACTGCCCCATTTTTGTAGAGAAGGAATTGACAAATAAAATAGCAGCACATGTGCTGCTATGTTATTTGTCAATTCCTTCTCTACAAATACGGTTTCTTGTTGGCAAAGCAGCACCCCCGACCCCTATTGGGATATTTATTCCTTAGTGGTGCACCTTAGCTTATTGTAGAGCTACTGCCCCATATCACTGCTTCCGTTTGCTTCCAAACTCCTTGAGCAACATGTCCATGCTCAACATTCCTCCCACCTCTCATCTAACTCTCTCCTTGACAGCTTACAATCCAGCTTCCGGCCCCACCACTCCACCGAAACTGCCCTAATCAAAATTACTAATGACTTGCTCACAGACAAAGCTAACAGATAATTCTCCATCCTCCTCCTTCTAGACCTGTCCTCTGCCTTTGACACAGTCGACCACTCTCTCCTACTACAGATTCTTTCTTCCCTTGGCATCAAAGACCTTGCCCTGTCCTGGATTGCCTCATACCTTTCCAACCACACATTTAGCATTTCCCACTCCCACACTACCTCCTCATCCTGCCCTCTTTCTATTGAAGTCCCACAAGGCTCTGTCCTTGGGCCCCTACTTTTCTCCATTTATACCCTTGGCTTAGCACAACTCATACGGTCCCATGGCTTCCAGTACCACCTGTATGCTGACAACACTCAGATCTACCTCTCTGGCCCAGATGTCAATTCTCTACTGTCCAGAATCTAGAAGTGTCTGTCAGCCATATCCTCCTCCTTCTTCTCTCGCTTCCTAAAACTCAACATAGACAAAATGGAACTCATCATCTTTCCTCCATCCCATCTTTCATCATCATCACCTGATCTATCTATTATGGTAAATGGCATCATGCTCTCTCTCACCCCTCAAATTCGCTGCCTTGGAGTAACTCTTGACTCTGCCCTGTCCTTCAAACCACACATCCAAACTCTCGCCACCTCTGGCCGCCTCCAACTCAAGAATATTTCCAGAATCCGTCCTTTCCTCAGCCCTCAATCTACTAAAATGCTTGTACATGCCCTCATCATCTCCCGCCTCGACTACTGCAACCTCCTTCTCTGTGGCCTCCCTGCTAACACCATTGCACCTCTCCAGTCTGTCCTCAACTCTGCTGCTCGACTAATCCACCTCCCTCCTTGTTGCTCCCCTGTTTCTCCTCTCTGTAAATCTCCTCACTGGCTCCCAATTCCCCAATGAATCCAGTTCAAGTTACTAACACTGACCTACAAAGCCATCCATAACCTGTCTCCTTCCTATATCTCTGAACTAATCTCCCACTATCTTCCCTCACGTAATCTTCAATCCTCCCAAGCCCTCCTCCTCTCCTCCACACTTATCCGTTCCTCACACAATCGCCTCCAAGATTTCTCCTGAATATCCCCCTTCCTCTGGAATTCTACGCCCCAATATGTCCGATTATCCACCACACTCGGATCCTACAGACGGAACCTGAAAACCAATCTCTTCAGGAAAGTTTACAGCCTGCAATGACCGAGCTGCCACCCCACCTTCATCGGAGCTGCTGCACCCCTAACCTACTGTCTCCTCCCCAATATCCTGTAGAATGTAAGCCCCCAAGGGTAGGGTCCTCTACCCTCTGTATCAGTCTGTCATTGTTAATTTGTTTACTGTAAACTATAATTTTGCATGTAACCCCTCTCATGTACAGCACCATGGAATTAATGCTGCTACGGTATATAAATAATAATAATAATAATAATCCTTGGATAAGTACACTGTTTAGAAGAAAACCATAAATCCACCAGACACCTCCTGAGATAAATGCCAAATGGCAACTGAAAAGAAAGAGTTGTATCTGAGCAAATTAAAGGCACATCAATTAAATTAGTAAACAAAAAAAGTAAGTTGCTCACGTTACTGAATAAATTCCCTTTGGCTTATCGTTCCGGGTGCTGCTCTCTCTGCTATCAGAAAATCATCTACAAACAAAGGAATGTGATGGCACATCCAGACTTTAATAACATTTTTAGTCTTTATTGATTATCTATTAATTACTAAAGGTGTTGTGTGGTTTGCTCTATTTAACATTCATTATTTGTCTGCAATATAATTATGCGTGATTTCATGCAATGGTATTGTGGCATCGCTATATCTGGCTGCCACAAAATGGTTTCATATATAATATTTTATACATGTATTATCAGCTTTGATGCAAGTTTCTCTTTCTCTGCTTTATAACAAGCATTCACACACAATGCCTCATCCCTACCATTAGGCTGTGCACAAGAGGCTTGAATTTGGCCCCTTTCACATCTAATGCAGGGCTGCGTTTTGCTTCATTTGCGTTTTCATGCGTTTTTACCGCAAAAACGCATCAAAACGCATGCGTTTTTGTCCCCATTGATTTTAATGGAAACGCATGAAAAACGCATGTAAAAACGCATGAAACGCAAATGAAGCAAAACACAGCAGACGCATAAATGTGAAATGGGCCTTAAGCTTATGTTATATGGCTCTGGTCGGGGGAGGGTTTGGGCTGGCTTCACACCACGGTTTTTGGGATCACACCGGACAGCCCTGGATCCGATTTCGGCCCCATAGTAACCCTATAGGGCTGGAATACGCTGGATGAATGTCTTTTGGCATCTGTTTTTTGCCTATCTGGGAGATTCCGGGAGCTTGTGTTTTTTTCTTCCGGGAAGAAAAATCTCCCTAAATTGGATCCTCCCGGATTCTCCGTGCAATCCGGCGCTCCATAACATGGGAGTCTATGGGCCCAGATTAGGAGGATCTGGGAGGATCCGTTACTGGACACCTGCGGCTGAAGTTCAGCGTGCACTAAGCTGAACTTCAGGACCAGGGAGCTGTCCCCTGTGAAGAGGTTCAGCACCATTTCTCAGAGGACAGCTGAGCTCGCTGCATCCAACTACAAACAGGACCGGAGGGCATATTTTCCCTCCGGTTCTGTTTTCAAATCCGATCTGGAGCTGTCAGGTTCACCCCGGACAGTCCCAGATTGGATTTAACCGTGGTGTGAAGCCGGCCTTCACACCACTAAAGATTTTATTTAAAACTGGATGTGCGGCCCCTTTCTTGTAAATTAATATACAAACAACCTCCCAATGTTCTTAAATTGGCCCTAAAAACAACTAGTAGAGATAGAATGTATACATAAGTAGAGATACTCAAACTCCTTCATAAGTGAATGTAATGTGTGTAAGACTACATAAAGCAAAAAATTAATTAAGTTGAAGCAGAAACAACAATAATAAAATGAGCATGCAACCTGTCAGCACCTGTCCTAGAGGGTAAAAATAGATGTACTGTAGCTCGATGTCCTAAATTAACGATGAGGGGGGTAGAGAATTCAAGGAATTAGCATACAAGTCTGACATCCACAACGGTAACTTAATTGTACACAAACACTGCCCTTTACACAAATTAAATAAAACAATATGTAAATCTCCTGCCTGTTGCCTGGGGGGGGGACGGGACATCATGCAATATGTTCAAACTGCAGCCAAGAGGTTGTGATGGTGAAAGAAGGACTATAATTCATCTAATAGAACTACTGTGAGAGTGAGAAGCAGTACTGTGGTGGTTGTTAATGGTACCTACCGGACATGTAGAATGGCATGAGGTGGTAGTCGTGAGCAACTCTGGACACCCAGGCACACTACATGAAAACCATGGTTCTGGTTTGATGAATAGACTGGTGTAGTGCAGGTCATACCTTTTAGCAGGTCGCATGTCACCATTGCATAGGCAGTCAAGGATCAGATTCTGGTTCAGACTTGAGAGGTAGGCCAACAGTTTGTTTCAAACTTCAGTTCTAGCATGAGACACAGTTCTAGTTCCAATTTTGTAGTTCTTGATCTTTCTGGTACTGGAAGTTCCAGCACAATCCAGCCCACACAACAGTACAGTCTGTGATAGTCACCTTCCCTTTCAGATGGTTCACATCTCTTTCCCTCATGTAATAAGGGCTCCAGGGGGCCTGATCACTAAAGGAGGTGTAGAGCAGCAGACTCCCAGACACTTTCAGGTTAAGGTCTTGTGTCTCAGTAGATAAGGGGGCAGAGGGGATTCTCCATAGTGCAAGCAAAAAGCCTTTTACATGCAGTCACTTGAAGAGGTTATGCTTGGAAGGCCTACTACGTAAACACACCAGTACTGATAACCGGATACTTTGACAGCTAAGTAGCCTTGCCATTTGTCTGTACTTTGGCTAGTAGTAAGGGGTCTGTATCACTCGTCAAAAAAAATCTGACAGGTTCCCTGCCCCCTATCAAAGTGTATCAAACACGCCCCTTTTATATCAAATCAATATCAAATTGGTATCAAATTGTATTCAATTTGATATTGACTTGATTAAAAGGAACGTGTTTTTATATCAATGTACTTTGAACAATGTGAATCAATGTACATGTACTTTTATATCAATTTGATATTAATTTGATATAAAAGTGTATCAAATTAATATCAAATTGATATTTTTTATAATTTAATCAGGTTTGATTGATTGGGCATATTATTTATATGACCAATAATTATTCTCTTTTATAGACTATTTATACTTTAATTAGTATTGTTTCATTGGGCACATTATTTATATGGCCAATAATTATTCACTTTTATAGCCTTTTTATACTTTAATTAGTATTGCTTCATTGGGCATATTATTTATATGGCCAATAATTATTCACTGATATTAAAAGTGTGCAACAGTAATAAAAGAAACATTTTCTTCGAATTGTAAATAAAAATGAGAGACACCATTTTTATAAAAAGTTTATAATGTTTATTGAACAACAATTAAATACATTTTATAAGACATTACATTTACGGTACATTTTACAATTGACATTTACACTGGCATTTTAGAATGAGTCAAAAAAACCTTTCATGGGAAGTACAATATATTTACAGTACAATATAAAGTAACAATCATAAGGATCAATTTTGTATTTAATACTTTGCATATATACAATATATCTCTTAAATAACAATATAAAACATCACAATCGAGTAGAATAGCTATTACATAGTGAGCCACATGGATTGTAGTAACGAGCGAGTACTTTTTTTTGGCATCAATGGCCCTTGTGTGATACCTAATGGCGAGGAGTGTAAAAGACGGATTGCACAGCGGGGTGTGGATAGAATTTGAGGCAAAGATGGATCATCACTTTCATTGATGGGCATTTTTAATCTGTCTAAATGTTCTCTAGTAGCGTGGTTACCCACAACAGTGATTGGCATATTTAACTCAGCCATAGCATTCATAAATGTATCCCATCCCCAGGGTAAATTCCTGTTGGTCAGGGCATGACTCTGAGTGGTGTTATGTACCAAATCCAGCATGTTAGAGCCCGGAATTACAGATCCTATAAATTCACTTTTATCATTCCACAATGTAATATTTTTGTTTTGCAACAGTCTGTTTAGTAAAAATTCTGCATTCATTTTATATTGATTTACATGACTTACAATTTCATTGACAGTAGGGTTTTTATCAATGTCTGAATTTGACAATTGCTGGTGAACAGATTCAGGAGTGTTAATGATCTTTAAAGTTGATAGTTCCTTTGCATCATGTTTAGCATGAACCAAGTATCTCTGTAGTACATCACTATATTTTTTAATTTTCACGTCGTCCGGTATGTAACGACGCTGTAAAATATCACTAAATTCACCATCAAGATGCTGGATAACGCTTTCGAGTATGCTGTCTGTAATAGGGGGCCAAACTTTGATTACATCCTGCTTGGGTACAAGATACATTCTCTCGGTATACTTTATCTTGAGAGGAGGAAAAAAGGCACTCACCCGATTGTCTTTAGTCACTAAAGGACGGCTTTATTCTACATACCTTGCACCCTGTACCTATATGTGGAATAAAGCCATCCTTTAGTGACTAAAGACAATCGGGTGAGTGCCTTTTTTCCTCCTCTCAAGATAAAGTATGTCTTAAACTTTTCAAGTTAAGTGCACCCCTGATTGTCCGCAGCTGAGGCTGCTTCACTGTTTATCCAGCTTTACGGTGACCAGTGCCCCTCTCTCCTCTTCAAAGACATTCTCTTGGTATGTTCCATTATTAGCCACCGAGAAGACTTGTTAATATCGGGATCGCAAATCCTAAAAGAGGCCCTATAAATCCACCGGACTGGTTTAGTAGCCGCTTCTTTTTCTTTATGCTGTGGGATTTATTATTCATGGCTATTATAGCCTTACGCCACTTTTTTAGTATATTTTTTTGCCGCTCTTTCAGAGGGATACGACCTTTTAAGATGTTTAATGCAATCTCCCCTATTGCTGTAATTAAATCATGACTCGCATTGCACAAAATTGATTTTCTGACAGTAGGGGGCCTTTATCAGTGTTTTTAAGAGCTCCCAGTTACGACGTATTCTCTCAGTCATCTTTACAACACTACGTACACAGTGTAGAATGCATGATTTTGTGGGAAATTCACTTTTTAGAAGTATTTTTCTTTTGGACATACACAACTGGTAAAGATGGGGGAAACAGCCCCGACCTCAAGCGCAGTTCCTCAGGTGTATTGGATCTTAAGTCTACCAGTAAATAATAATAAGGTTCCCACGTGGCATCTTCAATAGCTTCTAAGAAGAAACGTGTTTTTCCTGGGTATATCTGGCACGCTAATGTTACAATTAGTAGTTTATCACGAGGGTTACTAAAAAGTACCATGTACTTTGTGTTTAAATTTATTGTACGGCTTTCTTTCCTTGACAAAATATGATTTGTACAAGGTAGAAAATGCTGAGATTTTTGTGATACTTGGCAAATGCTTTTTCTATTTCGCTGTTACCAGTAGCGCTCTCCATGAGATCATCAACAATAGTCAAATTTACCTTTTCAGGAGGGAATAATTCATCATCTACAAATGTATGCAAAAGACCCTCCACAAATCTGATGTTGGGAAAAGACAGAGAGATTTCTTCATATAGTTTTTGCCAGCACAAATAAAACCAAACAATATTATCAGGTTTATGAGAAAAATGAGTTTCAATATTATGTAACAGTTGTTTTGCAAAATAACTTTTTCCAGAATTAGACGGTCCTGCTAGAATACATGAGAATGGATGTTGCAGACGAGTATCCATCACAAGTTACAACTAATAACTAAATGGTACGGTAGTGAAATCATCTAATAGGTGCCATTTTGTGTAAACACACCTTTGTCTTTTGCGTATTGGTCTTGTTTCAATACGTTTTTTGGGGTTGGAGGCAGCCCGATCCTGCCTGCTGTACCCGGCTGGACACAAAAACACGTCAAATTTTTTTGGGGAAAATTCATTAAAAAAAATACATTTAGGGACTACATCTTTATTAACCCCTCGAGGCCTGAGCGCTGCGGCATTATAAGGGGGGCTAACTCAGGTCACCGAGGATAGCTCAGGTCATGCAACCTGAGCTGTCCTCAGGTGACCTGAGTTAACCCCCCTTACAATGCTGCTATACTACGGCCTCGAGGGGTTACTAAAGATGCAGTCCCTAAATGTAATATTTTAATGAAGTTTTACAAAAAAATTTGATGTGGGCGTCGCCATAATTTTGTGTCCAGCCGGGTACAGCAGGCAGGAACGGGCTGCCTCCAACCCCCAGGTGCCTATTTGTACCTGCCTGGAAACAGAAATAGAAGGAGGCGTTTTCTTTTTTATTATTTCATGAATTTCATTAAATAATAAAAGAAAAATGTGTGGGGCTTTGCGCTATTTCTATGTCCAGCCAGGTACAACTAGGCAGCTAGGGGCTGGAATCTGCAGCGCAGGGAGGCCCAAGCTTTCTGGGCTTTACCCGCTGCAAATTGCAGTCCCCAGCCACCCCAGAAGATGGCACATTCATTGAAGCGCCATCCTCTGGTGCTGTATCCAACTCATCCAGGGCCCTGGTGCGGTGGCTCACTGGGTAATAAAGGGGGAAGGGCCAGCTTTGTGTTATCAACTGGCCCTAAGCCCGAAATTTATGGGGTCACGCCAATATCAGACATGACCGCCATGAATTTCTAGTGAATTTTGTAAAAAAAAAAAAAAACACAACACACAGAAAAAATATTTTATTAGAAATAAAACAAAAAATACACTTAGACTCCGTCTTTATTGAAAAATCCTCTTCCGTCCGACGTAGTCGAATCAGGTTTTCTTATTTAGCTCAGCTACATCTCTGGTAGAGAACCTCTACCAGATATGTAGCTGAGCTGTGCAGCCCTGGGAAAGTTTATGTGAGTTCATGCTGCATGAACTCACATGAACTTTCCTAGACAGCACCGCGTGGCTAGTTCAAATGAACAGCTGATCTGCATCAGCTGATCATTTGAAATAACAGGCGGGAAAGCCAGCAGTGAAGACACCGCCGGCTTTCCTGCTGTGTTCTGCGCTCCAGCTTCATGATGCCCCCTCCCCGCTCCCTGGAGCTGCTTCCCCCGCCCGATCCTAACTTAGGATCAGGTGGGGAGGCGGCGGGGGATGATGAGGGGGCATCAGGGAGCAGGGAGCACAGAACACAGCAGGAAAGCCGGCAGGGCAGCCTTCTTACCGCTGCTGGCTTCCCAGCCCTGCTCCTTCACTCCCTGATGCCCCCTCCCTGCTTCCCGGAGCTGCTCCGTCCACCAGATCAGGTGGGGTGGCGGCGGGGAAGGGAGCAGGGAGGGAGGGTTGGGGGGCGATGAGGTGGCATCAGGGAGCGGGGAGCGCAGAACACAGAAGGAAAGCCAGCGGGGCAGTCTTTTCACTGCCGCCGGCTTCCCCGCCCTTCTCCTTCGCTCCCCGCTCTCCCCCGCCGCCTCTGCACCCGATCCTAACTTAGGACCGGGCAGGGGGAGCAGCTCCAGGGAGCAGGAAGGGGGCATCAGGGAGCGAGAGTGCAGCACAGACCAGGAAAGCCGGCGGTGAAGTCCTCTTCTCACCGCCGGCTTCCCGCCTGTGTTTTTCACTCCCGTGCTGCGCTCTCCCCTCCCTGTAGGTGCTCCCCCCGCTCGGTACTAATGTTAAAACACTTATTACATTAATTTTCAATGGTGTTCGACGTGTTCGACGGTGTTCAATGAACATTCGACGAACATTCAATGAATCAAATGGAATTCGAACACCGGGGTGGTGGCTCATCTCTACTCAGTAGTGCACCATGTGCCTGTCAAAGGGGAAACATTTTTTTTTGTTCAGTTTTACCGGCAGAACAGGAAAAAATAAATCCCTTGGAGGATAGACCTTGACATTGGCAATACCTAAGTAATTTTTAATGAAACCACAACCCTCATATATAATGTGTGGATGACAAGCAGGATATGTTTTAGTTTTGTTTACAAAAGGGTACAGACTGGTGAAATCATAGTAATGTAGTGCCTCCCCAGGTTTCAGTTGGTGATAAAGTTTAACGGCATTAGTATGACCCCCATAAAGTGCATCACAGGGATCTAAAGGTGTCGTGAATTCCATTTGGAGAAGAAATGATTGAAGATTAGAATCTTTTTCAACCATTTCATTCCACTCATGTTCCCACAGTACTCTCACTGTGTAGCTGCCCCACTGCAGGTAGCGCTTTTTAGCTAAAAAGGCATAATATAACTGTCCATAGGAGGTGTTTGTGACCTTGTTTGCATCATTTTCATTATAACATATTGGGCAGCCATGGTAAAAATACCCCTGAAATTCAAAGGCAATATGTTTGCTGTTAACATAATCAGATCCAGGGATGGTGTAAAGACAGTCCGCGCTGCTTTAAATAATCAGTCACAAGTCTTTAGGTAAAAGACCCCCCTTCTTTATTTCCACCTACGCGTTTCAGTGCCACTCCGGGCACTGTCATCAGGGTCCCTGATGACAGTGCCCGGAGTGGCACTGAAACGCGTAGGTGGAAATAAAGAAGGGGGGTCTTTTACCTAAAGACTTGTGACTGATTATTTAAAGCAGCGCGGACTGTATTTACACCATCCCTGGATCTGATCATCTTTACACGTGCTACGTGGCGGTGGAGGTCCTGCAGCAGCTTATAAACTACATGCAATAAAAACTAGTTGTGGGTGCACACAACTAGACAAGGTGAGTGCTCCTCTTGTTGATCTGAGTGTGGAATCAGTGTCATATTGATAGGGCACTATTGCGCCTCGCTTGTCTCCTTTATCTTTTTCTGCTGTTAACATAGGCATAGCCATCTAACATATATTTCCCGACTTGTTTTTCACCCCCTCTCAAAGCATGTTGGATGACTATGTTCTCTGTGTGGGATACATACATGAGCTACTGTATAGCGGGTGATGAAAAGCGTTTTTTTGTCTTGTGATAATTATCACCTGGTAAAATGGCGATAATCTTTTTTGGAAGAAATTTAAACCTGTACATTGACATACATACAGATGACAAGGCGATGAGCTGAAAAGGATCAACACATCTGGACACTTTAATTTTTTTCTTTTCCCACTTAGAGTATATTTTAACATTTTTCCGTGTCATTTCCATGACACGCTCCCAGTAAAGTTCACTTGAGCATCTCAGTATCTCAACATCTTGTTTGCAATAAGACTTTAGTTCAGTCTTAAAGTCAAAAGTTCTATTTACGGTACCTGGGTCTCATAATATTCCATGAATTCCCTTATCATCCCTGGACTCAGAAAGGACTCTATGTGTGAAGTTTTTACTGAGCAAGATCAATACACCCACCTTTCTCCCCTCTGATCCAGACCCATATACTGCGCCCACCCATAGTCTGTGCATTCTAAAGAACTCATCACCTCTCAAGTGCGTCTCCTGCAATAATGCATTGCCCGCCCTCAGCCTTTTTAAATGTTTCAAGACCATCGATCTCTTTTCAGGAGAGCGAAGGCCTTTTACATTCCACGTTACGAGTTTAACCATGATCGTCACTTATGGTATCTCACGAAAATCTCTATGCAGCTTTGGTGAAACTAGAGCAACACAATGCAGCAATAAATGATAAAATGACGTTTCCAAAAAACACAAAAACGAACATGTATCTGTCAATAAACATACCTTCTCCCAGTCCTTTTCCCCAACCCTCCCCCACCGCCACATTAAAGTGAGAAGGACTTCCATATTCTGATGGGTAAAATTCCCTATCCACTCCTGCCCAATGGCTTTCGTACAGGCGATATCAATCTAGCACTGTTCAGACCAACGTATGTATCTGTTTGATCCTCTCACCCCATATGCGAAAAAAAAACAAAAAAACAAGTTTTATTTCTTAGATAGTAGTCGAACGGGTCTCCACCCTAATAGCCAGGGTATCAATCACCCCAACACGTACAACAAAACAAACCCAGAAGATCTCGTTCCTCAGCAGACATCTCCCTCCCCAAGATCTGTTGTCTCGCTGTTGGTCGTGTTGGACTGTCCTCTTCTAGATGTACCCAACGACTGTTGCTTCTGCTTCTTTCGCCTGGTGATCTCGACAACGCTCCTGCATGTTGGGTCTGAGTGTCTCTCGGTGATGATTCAAAGCAGGTAGAACTTGGACTGGGCTCCCCCGACCTCCCGCTCATCCCCATGGTCTTATCATTTTGTCTGTTGTCTGGGCTTTTTTTGTGAGTTGTTTGAGTGCAGCCTTGGGGCAACGGAATACCAGAGGCGCCCCGTCCGGGCCTCTGTACTTGAGTATAGCTGGATATATAAGCTGGAACCATATATTAAGGTGATATAGTATGCTGCATACCTCGCTGAAGGCCTTTCTTTTCTTTGTGACCTCAACCAAATAGTCCCCAAACAAAAGGACCTTGTGACATGTAATATGTAGGGGTTTCCTCAGACTTTTGTATGCACACAGCAAGTTCTCTTTGTCTCTGTAGTTCAAGTAGCGTGTGATTGCTTGGTGCGGATTATCGCGTCCAGTTGGGCTATTATTTATCCTAGGTCCGCGCGAGGTACCCGCAGTGGCTATCCGTGCAGGTGGTTGGCCAATCCGATGTGCTCTTTCCACTATGCAGGAGTGCCGTATCCCCAGGGCCGGTGGCAGTTCCGTCTCATATATCTCCAAGAGCTCGCTGAATGTTATAGACTCTGGTAGGCCCACTAACCTCAGATTATTACGGCGAAATCTATTTTCTAGATCCTCCATTTTGTCTTTGGTATATATAGCATGCTCTTTATACTCATTAATTTGTTGCTCCAGCCACGCTACCCTGTCCTCAGCATCAGACAATGTCTGCTCCAGTGCTTCTATTCTAGATCCCTGAGCTGCTGTTGTTGTCTGCAGCTCTGACAGGGAGTCCTGCAACAGCTCCTGTACTAAATCCCTAAAGGATTGTTTAAGTTCTTCTGCCAAATGCGTGGACACTTCTCTGGCCAGCTTTTTGTAATCAATTGGGGGTTCTTTCCGATGCCCAGCAGCCCCCTCCTTGGTCTCACCTCCTTCACCGCTCTTATGTTTATCTCGGCTGCCTCCCTCTTTCTCCTGCGTCTGGTGTTGGTGTCTGTGAGCTGGGTCCTTAATCCTCCCGCTCCCTGCACTCAGCGCCATCTTGGATGGGATTTCTGACCTCCGCGCTGGGACCGCCGCTAGGTCCTGCCTGCTCCCTGGGCTGTGCAACCACCGGCACATGCAGCCGCTGATGCGGTGCAGTCGCGCTGTCTGCTCCGGTGTTCGTGGTCAGCGGTTGACCGCCTGTGACTCTATTTACCAGCCACGGGCTATAGGAGCTCAGCCTCATCCTCCCTCACCCATCAGGCCGGAACCGGAAGTCTCTCATTCCATGAATTCCCCTTTCTCACTAGGTGACATGTACTCTACCCCATAATATTTTACGGCTGGTAGGGACCCCACATAGTTTTGATTTTCTTCAGTGTTAAAAAAGTGGGGAAAATGTCCTTTTGAGCCTGAAAACCCCATAGCCTGTGGTAGTTTACTTTCATGGGGATGAAATTTAAAGAGTCTATAAATCTTATTTCCAAATCGGGTAATGTTACAAACAAGAGGCGTCCACCTCGGGTTATCATTTTTACGCTGAGTTTTTAAGAAATTAGTTCCTTAACAATAAAGTAGGCATCGTATCTACCGACATTGTGGGCTTTAAATATCTAGCCTTCAAATTTACCGCTTGTAATGAATTGCACAAAATCATGAGTACATGATTTCCCTTCAAACTCCCAGGAAGGGCTGCCATATAATGTTGTAGCTTAAATATAATTTAGGATGTGCGTATGTGGCGCCCCTGCGACCAGGAGGCCACAAAGGAAACTGCAGCCAGGCAGGCAGGAGAAGACAGTTGAACCCCAACACCCTCACAGCCCACACAACCCACATAGCAGTAGAGAGCAGCACCCAACCCGGAGCCTGGGAACTCTAGTCAGGCAAGGGGTGGTGGGTTTAGAGAAAGTGGGTGGGCAAACAAGCAAGTCAGGTGACAGAGGGTAGATATAGAGCAAGGGGAGGAGAAAGAAGTCAGTAGGCCTAGGGTGCCGAGCAGCAACGACACAGACCAGCAGCAGGCTGAGGAGCACGGCACAGGCCAACAGACAGCAGTAGGCAGGTGTAGGCTGAGCAGCAAAGACAGAGATCACACGTCCTGGAAGAGTGGGGTGGAAGGAGCGCAGAATCTGGAGAGCCAGTGTGAGCCACAGAGAGAAATCCCATCCGGAGCCAGCACCCCAGGAGTGTGAGGGACGAGAGGACCAGTAGCACTGGGTCCTAGAACCATGGCTGAGACGGCAGACTGCAGGCGGAGTAGCCCTCCTATTGAACCCGAAGACACGGTAGAGAGAGCCTGGTAGAGCCTCACACAGAGGACTATTGGAGGCTAGGCTGAAGTAGAGTGTCGGCTCTAAAGGGGACCGTAGCTTCACCCGGCATCCCCAGACAACTGACGGGGGACCTCAGCTACATGTTAGGGTTCCTACCCCAAAGGACAGGCAGCTCAGTGGCAACCCGGAGGGCTCACAGGGGTCCGAGCCACCGCCATACTGTCCGGAGACACACACACCAAACAGTGGGAGAGAGAGAGAATCAGAAGCCTGGAAAGGACACAGAGACAGAGTGAGGGGTCATAGAGAAGGAACAGCCTAGCTGCAGGGAGTAAAGGAACCCGGAGGGGAAAGTGTGCCCGTGTAAAGACTGTAACCTGTGAACTGTAACTGAGAACTGTAACTGAACTGGGAAGTTGAGAAGTAAACACGGTGAACCCTGACTCCGACTCCATTGCATGATTCTCCCTGCACATGAGTCCCTCCAACAGGTCTGCAGAAGATTCCCGCCTGGAGAGCCACAGCCTGTCAGCATCGGAGCAGTAAGTGTACTACACTCAGCACAAGACCTGCACACTACACCATAGACTTCCCATCACTGACCCGGGAACCCAGTTCTGCCCACGGGAACAATCTAGCTGCTATAACATCATCCCCGGAGGCTCTGCAGCAGCGGTGGTCCCCATTACTGACCACACATCGTGGGTGGCGTCAAGACTGACATTATCCCCTGTAAATATCCTCTTAAGGGTTCCTTTACACGCTGCTACTGGCGGGTGGATACAACCAGCTACTTCACGTGCACGAGCACGCACAAACGGTTGCAAACGGTAATCGCACCACCTTTACACGCCGCAACAAGGTGCGCTACGGTAGGTTACATCTATCTCTGGATACACCGCCGGGTGCCACAAGTTACCTTCTGTAGCTCACCTTACCTCATTTACACACCGCTACAACAAGCTAATATGGGCGGACCTGGTGCAACAGGGACAACACATAGGCGTGCCACAATTGAGGATTACGAGACGTCCGTACGCTGATAGGACAAAGCAAGAACATCATGATTGGGCAGGCATCGCAGGAGGCTGTTTAATACATGACGCTCGAGCAATTGTGTAGTGTGACTGGTCAGCTCCTTAAATATGCCTCCCTATGCAGCGACTACCAATCGTAATGCAGGAGCTTCCTCCAATGATCGCTGAAGGGGGGTGGTTTCCCGAAGCCTGTGTCACGCCCCAGCTACATACCAGGTACATAGCCTGGTGTCGACACATCCCTTCTGTTGCTTCTTTACACGCCGATACAGGTCGCTACAATCGGCTGTGTAGCCACCTGTTTCAGGGCAGTGCTCGGAAACAGGTGCCGCTACTGCCGGGTGGCTACTACCGTCTTCACACGCCGTTACTACGGGGTATATTGCCGATGCAAGCTACATTTGTCGCATGTAGCTGGTTGTATCCACCCGCCAGTAGCGGCGTGTAAAGGTACCCTAACACTGTCAGGCGCGGGACATGGTCCGGACCAGGACCACCTGTGACATTCCCCAGTAGCAGACCCGGTCCGGTACCGAGTACCCTCGTCCCAGTGGGCTCGACACGTACTTGTCTCCTGCATACATTCAAAGTAATAAAATATATATTGATCTGTCTCCTCCTTTGGTATATTCCGCTGCATGTAATAAAGATGCTCAAATTTATTTACCGTAAATGTATACGGCAAACAGGACAAGCAATCCTTTGCATTTGTGTTCAGAATCACTATCTCAGGGTACAAAATAATGACATTTATCACAAAATGTTTTAAGCCCGTAGAGTGATGGGTTATCTGCTGCTAATTGTCTGTGGTGGTCTAAGCACTCGCTCGAGAGACAAAACACACGACAGATAGGGCAGAGAGGTGGCTGTTGCACATCAGTGCTCTCCACACAGCTCTCTCTTTGAAAGGCTTTGCAAAAATAGTGACACAAATGATTAAATTAAATTCTGTGTAATTGCATCTTTCACAAAAGAAATCTGCGCCAATAAATCCCTTCATTTTTTCGATACCGTAGTAGTGGTTATCATGATGCAAAGTGAAAATGGTTTTAGCATTAGCTGTATTACCTGTTTGAAAATAACGCCAATCACCATGACTGTAGTATAGTACTTTAATGTTAACATCCAGATGTTTCTCAAAAGATGCAATATCACTGATGGCCACTTTACACGCAGCTACAGGTAACAGGTTTTCCACAGGTAACTTACTGGCTGCAGTGAAATCATGGAGACATAGTTCCATTTGTACACAGCAACAAGATAGAACCATGTCTCCATGATTTCACTGCAGCCAGTAAGTTACCTGTGGAAAACCTGTTACCTGTAGCTGCGTGTAAAGTGGCCATGAAGGTACCTTTACACGCCGCTACAGAAGGGTAGAAACAACCGGGTTTAGGAGACAAATGTATCTTGCACCGTGTAAAGTAGGTTGTTGCCACCCGTCATTTTCGGCACCTGTTTCAGAGCAGTGCTCTAAAACAGGTTGATTTCAACCCGATGGTAGCGGCATCTAAATAAGGAACAGGAGGGTTTTTTGCGAAACCTAGGTATCTACCTGGGGCGTGACACAGCCTCCGGGATACCACGCCCCATCATCGATCATTGGTGGCAGCTCCTGCGTTACGATTGGCTCTCCCCTCACCGGGCGCCATCTTGTATGAGCTGTCACTTCAGCACTAGAGATACGCGCCGTATGCACGATTTGAGACATTACTCCAATTACACTGCCACACAATTGCGGAACGCCAAAGTACTTGACGTTATGGTCCTATGTAGTTGACATTGTCATACCACATACAAAGGGAGATTGGTGTACACAACGCATAAGGTTGCGGTACGCAACGCCCTGGGTTCCTGGACTGTAGGTGCCACAGAAGTGTTTCTGGCATGTCACTGCGCGTACGGCGACTTAGAATTTTGGAACGCCCCACAAGCGACCGTAATGACGTCATGACGTTTGTTTC
The DNA here is from genome assembly GCA_033576535.1 of Allobates femoralis. Lineage (NCBI taxonomy): Eukaryota > Metazoa > Chordata > Amphibia > Anura > Aromobatidae > Allobates > Allobates femoralis. Next base: position 426,054,915 of record JARQOC010000002.1, on the reverse strand, counting down.
AGTTTCACTCTGCCTGCGAGGTGCTAGACCCTCCCCTGCACACATAGCGGCATAGTCATGGCTGCCAAACAGCGCGCACCAACGTGGGGGATGGCGGAGTTGATAATCCTCATTGACCTGTGTGACCGCTATGATTATTGGGGCCACCATCACCACCGGCACCCCAGGCTGCGCAATCGCAGCAACGTCAGGCAGATTCTGTGTTCCTTGTTCCACAAACTGGGGGTGGCGAGGGACGCTAAACAGATCCAGAAAAAGATCTCGGATCTGAAATCCAAGTGCCCAGGCCGCATTGTGAACATCCGGGCCAGGATTGCCAGGCTGCGTGGTGAGTAATTAATGTCCCCAAACACACATCTGCACATGTACATTTCCCAAACTACACAGCAATGTCTATAAACATATTAGAAGGAGAGTGTGTTCCACGGCGTGCCCACTGCAATGTGATAACATGTATTCCGCCTAATTTGGAGGGGGAGTATATGCATCCAACATAACCTTTGCTCCTCTAGGTTATGCTGGAAAAACAAAGGCACACAATCTATATGTTGGCGAAGAATGTGTTTAAACTTGGTAATCAAGGATGTGTCATTTTATTTACAAATACAGATGTTGAGGAATCTTCATCTGAAGAAGGGCACCATGCCCCACCCACAGGTGGCCCAGCAACACCACCGCCACATGAGGCTGCTGTGCCACACTCACCCCCTATGCCTCCATGGGCACCAGGGTCTCAGGAGCCAGACAGCCCATCACCTCCAGGGCCAGAGGACGTTGAGGAGGTGGCTTTAACAGCAGGGCAGGAGGCCTATGACCACCTTTCCTCAGATGGCTGGATGGAGGAGGAGGACGGCCAACCATCACCACCATGGCCACAGGAGGCCGAGTACCTGCCAGCACCTTATGGGCCGGAGGAGGGTTCTCTCTCGAGCCCAGGCCCCCTTTAGCCGGAACACCATATCATGTGGCCAAAGAGCCCCAGCCCTGGAGTCACACCACCTCCCACTGTCTCGAGCTCCGTGGCAAGCCCTGGGGTGGCCATGTTCTCCGAGTCCGAGTTGGCAACAGACAGTGACTATGCTGGTAAGTGTTTAAGTTGGCCACATACACCCTGCACACTGTAATCACTGTTGTGTGTTTTCACCATGACGATGTTCACACACTTAGTTTTCAGCAATGTTTATCTATTTGTGCAGATGGCGAACATGCTGGGGCTGCTGGATGGAGCTTGAGCCCATCACTATCCCCACCTGATGGTGAGGATGAGCTGGAGCCAGAGGGTAAGGAGCAGCATTTTTTGAGTCATGATGATGCATGCCCAGCGACTGTTGTGTAGTAACTTGTTTTTACCCTCCCCAATACAGGTGTCCCTACCATGGAGGCAGTAATCCGTGCCCACCATGATTTCGTGTCCCGAATGACAAGGGCATAAGAACGCGGGCTGCAGGACTTGGCCCGGTTGGCTGCCATGCTCGAGGCCCTACAGCACCCACATGGCGGCCTGCCATAAGCTTCATGCCTACTCCATGTTTTTTGGCCAAACATGGCCACAAAAACTCTTGTCCATGTTGGACTTTGACATACGTCAACCCTGTTGCCCTGATGGCATTTGTTTTTATTTTTGTTTTGTTAGGCCACGTTGGCCTCTTTTCTTATAGTGTCCCACATTGGGACCATGGGGAGTGTGTTGTGGCTACCCCGTTGGCCACTTTTCTTATAGTGTCCCACATTGGGACCATGGGGAGTGTGTTGTGGCTACCCTGTTGGCCTCTTTTCTTATAGTGTCCCACATTGGGACAGTATGGACTGTGTGGTGCCTACCCCGTTGGACTCTTTTCTTAAAGTGTCCCACATTGGGACCATGGGGAGTGGGTTGTGGCTAGTCCTACCCTCAAACACAATTGTGTATATTGTGGCAAATGTGTGTCACACGTTTGTGTGAAATAAAATTTGAAAAAAAAAATTATGTGTGTTCTTTGATGTCACTACACACATGTTGTGGTGGCCAACATGTTCATTCCCTAACTCGGTGCCCCAGATGAGTTGACCTCTTTGAAGTCGAACTACATGTTACCACGCCACATTGTGTTCCTGCACTGCCGCCATTGCCCACAATGTGTGGATACTCTCCCCTATATTTGGACCAGAAACATTCACACAGTAAACACTATTTGTTTCTTAGTGGGCAAATTGAAGACTCAAATGTGTGGTTAAAATAAATTTATTTTTCAAAATAAAAAACCACAAAAATTAAATGTAACACAGGGCAAATAGCCCACCAGAAATATAACATTTTCCACACAAACACAAAGCCAAATGTGTGGCTGAAATACATAATAAGTCCAGACGGCCAATTCAGTGCATTGGCTAGTAGTGTCCCCCATCCTCATCATCCTCCTCTGTTGGCTCTGACAATGCCTCAACCCCCCCCTCTCATGGCAGCCCCGCCCTGCCTGAGAGCGTCCATAGCGTCTACTACGTCTTGTTGGGGGAGTTGGGGACCGGGGCAGTCTCCTCACACGCTGTTGTGGTTGGGCGTGATCAAGGGGCCAAAGGGTGTTCCTCGTTGGGGGCGGAATCGCAGACCCCCATTGCAGGGCCCCATCTGCGCCCGCATCAAGGACACGGTCGAAGACCCGCTGAGCGATCTCCCTCTGTTCCGGCTCCATCTTGTCAAGCCTGTCGCTGACGTGGAGGGCGTAACTAGAAATGTGGGTCCGTTGCTCATCCAAAAGGACACGTCTGGCCCAGGTGCCCAGCTCGGTCTCCGGTGGGGCTGGTCTTCGCCTTCGCCGGATAGCCGAGCTGGGCCCTGGGCCCGGACCCCCATCACTAGTTACGTCCTCCAGCTCGCCCGCTGATGTTGTTGGGCGAGCATCACCAGCGGCAGGCTCGGGCGCAATGGAGCCAGGCTGCTCAGGGGCCTGTGGAAAGAAAAGGAAAAAAAAAAAATCAACACCACTAAGCAGCATCATGTATGTCAATTGGCCAGAGGCCAACACTATCCCCAACACCACACAACACACCAGCACCCAAACAACCAACATAGACCGGAAAGGATCAAGGCTAGGGAGCTAAACACCTGCACGTGTCATGTATACTCACCTGTGGCATCCAACCCACTTTGCCCTAAACATAGATTGTTAACATTCACTATGTTTTAAGCTCAAATTGATATGTGACCACAGGAGATTGATGCTGGCTGCAATACAGTGCACGGCCATGTGCCTGAGCCAGACCTCACAAATAAATTAACAATCAATTTGCTGGCTCCAGAAAAAATACACTACATGGGCCAAAGGCCACACACATGTGTGGGTTCTAAAGTTACTATATGTTGCTGTGACTGACATCAACTACACCAAATCAGCATTGGGGATAATATGCAAACCAATCCACAAATCATCCATGTTCGTTTATTGTAACAGACATGGAGATGGGCTTTTTGAATAGATTTCTGATTTACCAAGCAAAGCCCCTGAGGCCACATACCACATCAATAAATGGTTGGAAAGGAGATTAAAAGAAATAAAGAATGGGGTTGTGGGCAAGCATGCAGACAAGCACACCTGTGACGCAAACATTGTGGACCACCACCGTAACACAATTACCCACCTCCTGCGGCGCAGAGTGGTCTTGGGCAGGGCCTACATGGGACACGGGAAGGGGGTTGTTGGTCCTCGTATCACGCGAGTTCCCCTTGCCAAGGGTGAAGGTGAGGAGGTCATAGTACCATAATTTGGGCCTAGCGACCTCCTCACCTCCAGCCCCCGACCGACGCCTCGTGTAATCCTGGTGAGCCCGCGTGAACGAGGCCCGCAGGTTCTTGATCTTCTCAGCCACCTTCGCCGCGTCCCACCTCTTGCCTTTTCTGGGGGCCAGCCGATTGGCCAGCTCGACAAAAGGCCTGAAGGCCGCTGCCCGTGCTGCCTGATTCCGATACTCAGGCAGCGATGTGCGCCACAGGCACTCGTGTCCTTGATACATCGTGAGGAGCTGGGTAACAAATTCCACAGACCCCTCCGGCATCTGTGTTAAAAAAACACAAAAAAAACAGAAATATAAGCAGCATACAACATCAAAGCCATGCATGGGCCAAAATCAAGATATTGCATGGCTATATGCAGGTGTTTATGGGCATCAAGCATGTGGTTAACATGTATGTTTGCATGTGGGACACCCTTTGTCCATGTACAATATATCAGCTAGGGTACACATGTTTTGACGGATTTTGAGCCCTACATATGTTGCCAAAGGCACATGGGGCCACAAGGATTACACCCAAAAACAAAAATTACAACATAGCAAAACAGGGGGACAGGGAACATGGTGGCAGGGGCACATGTGGACCCGGCCATGGTGGCCCAACTGTCATCTAGGTCCTTGGCTCAATGTGAAAGGTTTGCCATTAGTAAAATGAAGAATGGCTGTCTGACAAAACAGCAGACGCTGAGGCTTGCGCCCAACCACATCATCAACTCCCCCTTACACCCATGAACACCCTACAGTAGCACATGCAACAACCACCCCCAGCCCTCACTTTCGGACATTGCAGGCCAATAAGGAAAACGAGAATTACTGTGCCCAAGCAGCCCATAATAGTTGCCCTACAAACAACAAGACTCCAATGTATGGAATACATAACTATATTTGCTCAAAAATGTCGACATGGCTATTGCCTATAGGTAACAAGCCTTTAACATAACAGGAACACAATATAGACCTGAAGCACATAACACAACGTCCTGAGACACACAGCCTAAGCGGCATGTGCCCCACACACAGTTTAAGCGGCATGTGCCACACAGCCTAAGCAGCATGTGCCAGGCGCATCTGCGTTATGCAAAAACGCATGGCAAGGAAAAAGCATGTGAGATAACTTACCGGCAGACCAACAGAGAACGTATCACTGGACACCACTAGCTCAATGCACATGGATGTCTGGACAGGGTCTGGTCGGCATTGGCTGATATTTATACTCACACACACCAATCAGACCACACGAATTAGGCACATTATCAGCCGACACCTGTGAACAGCCCTAGCGGCAGCTGATTAGGAAGAATGTAAACGTCCTGATTGGTTGAGGCTCCTTGAAAAGCAGTACAGCCCGGTGGACGTTACGCTTGCTGGCCAGAGTCATTAAGTAAGTATTTTTGGGCAGACATGCATGTAGAGACGTGGGGGGCTGAGGCGCATGATTTGCTTGTGTAACGCAATAGACTACTGTAACGGCCGCCCTTGTGATGTTAGTTTGGTGACTACATTAGCGTTGCATGCTGACGATTAATTAACATGTCGGACAGACTTTGCCATATTGACATGTACACATTTGTGTGTTTCCATTCGCCATGAAGGATAATGGCTGCTGGAATGTAGACTGTAATGTGGTGCAGATGTGCACAGCAAAGAATATATCATACTGGTTGTGTTGAACACACACTGGGATCAACATGGCTAGGATCAGACATGGCTTTGAGGCTTGACACAGGAGAGATTGAGCAGATGTGGATCTCACCCTTGCAAACACATGTGTGACGAATTCCCTACTTGATGAGTCATGTGTAATCTGGTTCGTGACATCTGTGATTACTCACCCTGCAATGCTGTGGTACGTTGTTACTTACTGACTGTTGTTGTGTAAATATAAATGGTATGCTCCATTGTTTGTGTGGCATGCATAGGCGATATTTGTGGTGACACATGTCCCTTTTTAACACAGATAGGTCCAGATGTGATCCTTTCTGCCAGTCAACAAAGTGTTTAAGGATGGGCGGCCCTGATCAGTGAGCATGTTCTGTTTGTTTATCGCCCACTAGTGGTTGCTGGTCTTGCATGGTTCCCAAGGATGTGTGTTGTGCACACACGAGGGCTTACATCTGGTTTGCTATAGTGTGTAATTTAAATTTTGTGTGGCTTTACATGCAAACATGTCCCCATATTGATGTATGTACTGATGTTTTTTTTTTGCACAAATACAGGTGCTGACACCGAGGATGCAGAATATACATGATCGACATGTTATCGTGGCTCTTGCATTGGCGGAAGAGCAAATGTGGCTTGAGGATCGGTATGAAAGGTTGATGCGTCGCAGACAACGGCGGCTGTGGAGCCGGGATTGGCTTCGCTGCCGGGAGACCCGAGGCCACATGCAGCTGGTGCGTGAGCTGGAGGATAATAATTCGCCAGATTACCGATACTACCTCCGGATGTCCGAGGACTCTTTCACCTTCCTTCTGGAGCGTGCGAGGCCACTATTATGCGTCGATCAGTATCAGCTGAGGAGCGGTTGGCTATAACTTTGTGTTTCCTGGCTACAGGGCAGTCAATGACATCACTCACATACGCGTCACGTGTCTCCCTGGCCCTGCTGGGCCGCCTGATCCCTGAGACGTGTGAGGCCATCTGGAGTGCTCTGCAGCCATCCTTCCTAAAGTTGCCACAAACAGCCGCAGAATGGATGGAAATAGCCTGAGGCTTTGAAACCCGGTGGAACTTCCCAAACTGCGGCGGGGCCTTGGATGGTAAGCACGTGAGGATTACTAAACCCCCCAACTCGGGCTCTTTGTTTTACAATTACAAAGGGTATTTTAGTATAGTCCTCATGGCCCTAGTGGATGCGAACTATGAGTTCCTCTACGTGGACGTTGGAATGAACGGGCGCAACTCCGATGGGGGGGTGTTCACAAACTGCTCCTTGGCACAACTACTAAGGACCGGTGGGCTGAACCTACCCTCAAATGAAGAGACGACCCATCATCTCAACTTTGCGTTTGTGGTGGATGAAGCATTCCCACTTCAGGCACACCTACTGCGGCCATATCCCCAGAGGACCATTACTTCTGAGCGACGCATTTTCAATTACCGGCTATCCCGGGGCGTGCCGTGTGGTTGAAAATGCGTTTGGGATCATGGCGAATACATTCCGGGTTTTTCATACGCCTGTGCATATGAAACTGGAGTCTATTGGCACGGTAGTGCTGGCCTGCTGTGTGCTACATAACTTCCTGCGTCGTAGGGATAGAGCATCATACACGCCAGGAGGTTCTGTAGATAATGCAGACGCCACAACAGGGGAGGTCCGTCCAGGGTCTTGGCGTGATGTAGACCATGGAGTGGCGCCACTCCAGCCGCTGAGCCATGGTCGCACTCAGCAGGAGGCCAGGGACAGTAGAGATGCTTACTGCTCCTACTTTAATGGCTCTGGTGCAGTGGGCTGGCAGAACCAGCACATCTAGTGTGGGTTGTTCTGGGTGCTCATAAAAAGGTTGCCATGGTGGCAACATCAGGGTTGCAGCACCATGGTGTTTTTTGTTTTGGTTGTTTAATTGTGTGCATAGCTTTTAGTTAGTTAGTTAGTTTAGGTTTTATTTGTGTCATGTGGGTGCTGTACATGGTATCATTTTTGGTTCTTTTGGGATCCCAAAATTATATTTGTTTACAATGTCACATGCTGTTTGAATGTCCATTGTCTTTCCTTTCTGTATGTGTTTATTTTCTTTTACAAGGTCATGTTTTCAAAGTAAAAATACAATTTTTTTTCCTTGGATCCAATTTACTCTGTGTGAGCCTGCTTACTTGGGGATGGAGGGCAGTGTGATCAAGGTTTGGGTTGTGGCCAGTGCTGTCACACACATTGGCACCTATGGCTGGGCATGACACACAATATGTGTGGGTGCCCATGAGGTATGTGAAGGTTTTTGGTCAACAGTCTATGTGCCAAATGTGTGTACATAGCCCTTGTGGTTTGGTGTAGGCAGAGGGTCACCTGGACACAACACATTGATGCAGCACATCATATTGTCTGACAGGTGGGTTCAAGTACGTAGACACACACATCATGGATATGTGGCATGTGAGCTGCTCAAGGCCATTGACATCTGTTACCAGATATGCGATCGGCATTGGGGCTCTATTCACACATTGCTATCCAAACACACACATAGGACACTTAGTTTACAAAACGCACAGACTGTGTGTTGTAAGCCGCTACTGTGTATCGCCTAAGCGGCACCTGGCACAATCGCCACGCTACGCTATGTCACAAGCGCTTAGTCCGCGTGACGATGCAAACACTTCTACTACGCACACATAGCCCAACACTGATATTTGAATACGCACAGAGTGTGTGACTGTCAACCGCTCCTATGTGACGCATAACCATCCCCTAGCTCAATATCGCCAAACTCCGCCATGTCACAAGCGCTTATTCCGTGCCACAGTCCCAACACTACTACGTCACGTCTCCGCCATCCGCCCTTCACGCCGTGTCCAATCAGAACACTTTTGTGTTGGCCAATGGTTGTCGTTTGGGCGCGGCGTGATGGACTGTGGCACGTCTATGTGTTGTCCCTGCTGCCTTTGGTCTGCCTATATTACCTTGTTGTAGCGGCGTGTAAATGAGGGACGGTGCTCTACAGAAGGTAACTTGTGGCACCCAGCGGTGCATCCAGAGATAGATCAAACCTTCTGTAGAGCACCTTGTAGCGGCGTGTAAAGGCGGTATCGGGTACCGTTTGTAACCGTTGGTACGTGCTCGTGCACATGAAACACCCGGTTGTTTCTACCCTTCTGTAGCGGCATGTAAAGGTACCTTAAAGCTTATTAGCTGGTCCTCAGGGATAACCAGGGCAGCATGTATCGTTTTAGTATGACTCAGTAAAACTGTGTCACCAACATCAGTGTCGGCCATCAGTGCGCACATGCTAGCAGGAAATCACAGATTTGTGCTGTAATTGTTATAGCCATACAGCCTGCCACCGTCTCCTTTGTTTAATGAATTGAGTACTCATTCTAGAAATTTCAAGCGTCTTTTTATACCTCCGCGTTTGTTTTTATTAATTGTTACGACTAATTTTAGGGAACTGTTTGCTGTGCATTCAGCATTACTTTGCAGTGTGCGAACAATTAGAATTTAAAAATGTTTCAGAACTAAAATCCTCCCTTGTTTGTTTTAGGATCTAATGTGTCACCACCTTCAAGCCTTAACTGAACAAAGTCACCAGGATCAATGTCTCTAATGATTCTGTCCAGTAATGACTGAATGGCCCCATGCATAACATTCAGGGCTTCTACAAATGATTGGATGCGGTCTAAATTTACAAATCTGAAATGATCAATATATATGTGTGCATTGAAACTACGGACATCTCTTTGATGATGATAAAAATGCTGTAAAAATACTGAATGGTCTATGTCCTGCACATTATCATCACCAACATTATCAAAAAATGCAACATCATTTTAACTTTCGGCATGTGTTTTCAGTTGCCCCCTGCTTTGAGCACTTGGAGAAGCATTGGAACTATCACCTCCAGAGATACCTTGAACGTGAAAAGATGGACTCTGCACATGTATCAACAGCTGAGGGTTTTGTGTAGTCATTGGTCTGTGAGTTACTTCTCGCTGCCTTCTACAGTCATATGAAAAAGTTTGGGCACCCCTCTTAATCTTACTCATTTTTTTTTGTTTAAAATTGTTTTTTTGCAACAGCTATTTCAGTGTGATATATGTAATAACTGATGGACACAGTAATATTTCAGGATTGATATGAAGATTATTGTACTAACCAAAAATGTCAAATATGCATTATTTCAAAATTTGACAAGTGCAAAAGTATGGGCACCTCAACAGAAAAGTGACATTAATATTTAGTAGATCCACCTTTTGCAAAAATAACAGCCTCTAGTCGCTTCCTGTAGCTGTTAATGAGTTCCTGGATCCTGGATGAAGGTATTTTTGACCATTCCTCTTTACAAAACAATTCTAGTTCAGTTAAGTTTGATGGTCGCCGAGCATGGACAGCCCGCTTCAAAACATCCCACAGATGTTCAATGATATTCCAGTCTGGGGACTGGGATGGCCATTCCAGAACATTGTAATGGTTCCTCTGCATGAATGCCTGAGTAGATTTGGAGCTGTGTTTTGGATCATTGTCTTGCTGAAAGATCCATCCCCGGCATAACTTCAACTTTGACACTGATTCTTGAATATTATACTCAAGAATCTGCTGATACTGAGTGGAATCTATGCAACCCTCAACTTTAACAAGATTCCAGGTGCCGTCATTGGCCACACAGCCCCAAAGCATGATGGACCCTCCCCCAAATTTGACAGTGGGTAGCAAGCGTTTTTCTTGGAATGCTGTGTTTTTGTGGCGCCATGCATAACGCCTTGTTGTATGACCAAACAACTCAATCTTTGTTTCATCTGTCCACAGGACCTTCTTCCAAAATGAAACTGGCTTGTCCAAATGTGCTTTTGCATACCTCAGGCGACTCTGTTTGTGGCGTGCATGCAGAAACGGCTTCTTTCGCATCACTCTCCCATACAGCTTCTCCTTGTACAGTGTGCGCTGTATTGTTGACCGATCCACAGTGAACCCATCTGCAGCAAGATGATGCTGCAGGTCTTTGGAGGTGGTCTGTGGATTGTTCTTGACTGTTCTCACCATTCTTCTTCACTGCCTTTCTGATATTTTTGTTGGCCCGCCACTTCTGGCCTTTACAAGAACTGTCCCAGTGGTCTTCCATTTCCTTACTATGTTTCTCATAGTGGAAACTGACAGGTTAAATCTCTGAGACAACTTTTGGTATCCTTCCCCTGAACAACTATGTTGAACAATCTTTTTTTTTTTTTTTTTTTTTTTAAGATCATTTGAGAGCTGTTTTGAGGAGCCCATGATGCCACTCCTCAGAGAAGATGCAACTAGGAGAATAACTTGCAAGTGGACACCTGAAATAGCTTTTCTCATGATTGGATACACCGGGCTATGAAGTACAAAGCTTAATGAGGTTACCAAACCAATTTAGTGCTTCAGTAAGTGAGTAAAAAGTAGTTAGGAGTATTCAAATCATGAAAATCAGAAGGGTGCCCATACTTTTGCACCTGTCAAATTTTGAAATAATGCATATTTCACATTTTTGGTTAGTACAATAAACCTCATTTCAAACCTGAAATATTACTGTGTCCATCAGTTATTACATATATCACACTGAAATAGCTGTTGCAAAAAAACAATTTTAAATAAAAAAAAAATGAGTAACATTGAGAGGGGTGCCCAAACGTTTTCATATGGCTGTAGCTGCTAGCGATCGTCTTGCACTTGCCTACAGGGTTCGAGCACGTTTAATTACTCTTGATCTATAAGGCCTCTGTGGGATTATTTTAGACAACTTCTGCAGACCATAAGCGACCATTCTTAGTCACATTGAATTATTTTTAATGAAATTCACAATGACTAATGGTGCATCTGCACATGCTCTATTGAAAGCATACAGCTCATCAGCAATGCCTAGTGTTGGGGTAACAATTAGTAATCTTTCATAAGTGTCACAGAAATATTTTAGTTGAATATGACAGTTTTTGTAATTTAAGTACTGAGGTCCAGGGGCGGACCTACCGCATGTGCAGCCGGTTCAATGAACCTGGGCCCCGAGCTGTAGGGGGCCCCCAAGGCCCAGCTTGCTGTCCACATGCCTAATTTGCATTCTCTGCAAATTAGCCATGTGGAGCCAATACAAGCACAGCGGCGCGTCTGGGGCACTGACTGCGGGGGGCGCTGCCTCTACGCACCCTCCGGGGGCCCTGCGTCTTCCCGGGGGCGACAACCTGACATGCAGCAGTGTGTGATGAGGTAATCATCACGCTGCAACGTCCTCACACACTGCTGGACTGGTGACTCGGAGGAGGAGGCCAGGACACTGAAGCTGCGGGAGTGGTGAGTCCTGAGCAGTGAGTGTGTGTGAGTGTGTGTCAGTGTTGTGTGCACGGTGCAGCCTTTCTACCTCCTGTCCGATTGCTTCTAGTATTAGCCTGAGATGACACTTTCACTTTCACTATCTCCTCCTGACCTGCTGAAGCAGTCGGACAGGAGGGAGAAAGGCTGCACTGTGCATACAACGCTGAACTGGGGGAGGTAAAAGATAGTGCCATGGGGGAGAAGACACATAGGGCCCCCTCACCTGTGAGGGAGAGGGGGGAGAGACCACACAGAGCCCCCTCCCCTGTGAAGGAGAGAGGGGAGAGGAGACATAGGGCCCCCTCCCCTGTGAGGGAGAGAGGGAAGAGGAGACACAGGGTCCCCTCCCCTGTGAGGGAGAGAGGGAAGAGGAGACACAGGGGCCCCAGCTGTGAGGGAGAGGGGTACATGAGACACAGGGGCCCCCATGAGGGGGAGAGAAGACATAGCCCACCCGTGAGAAAGAAGACAGGTTGGCAGAACCAGGGAGAGGAGACACAGCCCCCACCCCTGTGAGGGGGAGGAGAGACAGGTCATGGGGTGGGGAGAGGAGACAAAGGGCCCCCCTGTTAGAAGAGGTGAAGAGAGGCACATCTCCCAGAAGAGAGAGGCACAGCGCCAAGGGGAGAGAGGCACAGCGACCAGGGGGGAGAGGCACAGAACCCGGGGGGAGAGGCACAGTGCCCATGGGGGAGAGGCATAGCAGTGGCTTTGTGTGTGTGTTATACAGTGGTGCTGTGTGTGTGTTATGCAGTGGCGTTATGTGTTATACAGAGGCGCTGTGTGTGTGTGTTATACAATGGCACTGTGTCCGTGTGTTATACAGTGGTGCTGTGTGTTATGCAGTGGTGCTGTGTGTGTTATGCAGTAGTGCTGTGTGTATGTTATACAGTAGTTGAAACTAAAAAATGATTGTGTTGGCACCCTTAAAAATAGTCTGGGTGAAATGGTGGATGAGGATGAGGAAAAAGCCAATATGCTAAATGACTTTTTTCAACAGTATTTACACAAGAAAATCCCATGACAGACAACATAATCAGTGATAACGAAAATTATCCATTAAATGTCTCCTGTTTAACCCAGCAGGAAGTACGGCACCGCCTAAAAATCACTAAAATTGACAAATCCCCAGGCCCGGATGGGATACACCCCAGAGTGGTGCATGAATTAAATACCATCATAGATAGACCATTATTTTTAATATTTAAAGATTCCATAATAACAGGGTCTGTACCACAGGACTGGCGTATAGACAATGTGGTGCCAATATTAAAAAAAGGGACAAAAACTGAACTTGGAAATTATAGGCCAGTAAGCTTAACCTCTACTGTGGGTAAAATACTAGAGGGTTTTCTAAGAGATGCTATATTGGAGTATCTGAAGAAAAATAACCTCATGACACAATATCAACATGGATTTACGAGGGACCGTTCCTGTCAAACTAATCTGATAAGCTTCTATGAAGAGGTAAGTTCTGGACTGGACCAAAGAAATGCAGTGGATGTGGTGCATATGGACTTTTCAAAAGCTTTTGATACGGTGTCACACAAAAGGTTGATACATAAAATGAGAGCAATGGGGATAGGGGAAAATATGTGTAAGTGGGTTAAGAACTGGGTGATAGTAAACAAAGGGTGGTTATTAATGGATCACACTCAGAATGGGTCACAGTTAACAGTGGGGTACCACAGGGGTCAGTGTTGGGCCCACTTTTTAATATATTTATAATTGACCTTGTAGGGGACATACAGAGTAGAATCTCAATATTTGCAGATAATACTAAACACTGCAGGGTAATCAATACAGAGGAGGACAATTTTATATTACAGGAGGATTTATGTAAACTAGAAGCTTGGGCTGCTAAATGGCAAATGAGCTTTAATGGGGATAAATGTAAGGTCATGCACTTGGGCAGAGGAAATAAAAGGTAAAATTACCGTACATGCTTAATTGTAAAACACTGGGCAAAACTGTCACAGAAAAAAGACCTGGGTGTATGGTGTAAGATGACAGGGAAGAGCGACCAATGTCATTAGACGACTGAGGGGTCTGTAATATCAAGACAGGTTATTACACTTGGGGTTATTTAGCTTGGAAAAATGAAGCTTAGGGGTGATCTATTATATAAATGTATAAATATATGAGGGGACAGTACAGAGACCTTTTAATGATCTTTTTGCTCTGAGGCCTAAGACGGGGACAGGGACATCCTCTATGTCTGGAGGAAAGAAGGTTTAATCATAATCACAGACGTGGATTCTTTACTGTAAGAGACTATGGAACTCTCTGCCACATGATGTTGTAATGAGTGAGTCACGACTAACATTTAAGAAGGGACTAGATGCCTTTCTTGAAAACTATAATATTGCCAGTTACATATACTAGATTCTTGATAGGCGTTGATCAGGGAACTACTCTGATTGCCGTTATGTGGAGTCAGGATGGAATTTTTTCCCCCAATGTGGAGCTTAGTATTGCCACATGGGGTTATTTTGCCTTCCTGGATCAACATGTTAGGCTATGGGTTGAACTAGATGGACTTATAGTCTTCCTTCAACCTTAAAAACTATGTTACTATGTTCCACCAGCGTGTATTACTAACAATACGGGCCTGGTGATAGACATGAAATGGTCACTGGCCTCCCGCAGGACCTGTGCCCAAGGAAGACCCCGAACACCTCTCCATTGGAACCTCAGTTCCCGAAATCCCAGCATGCTTCCACCTGGCCTCGAATCAGCCAGTCGGGTTGCTCAGCATACTTGGGAGTGACCTAGAATCCAAATGTCTAGTCTGGACGGATCTAGAAGAAAAGACTGTTAGCCACTTTCAAATGACTGTGCCAGTAAGTCAATATTGCCTTCTTGATTAGTATATATCGTATTAGTGTATGTAGTGTTTATCCTTCCTGCGTCACCCTGAGGGGAAACCGTTCACATGCTCGAAGAAGAATGAAGTGGGGGTGCGGGACTCTTAAGTACCGCTGCAGGGCCTTAATGGGACAGAGTGGACTGGGGGACGGGAATATGGGAAACCATATGCCTCGACCAAACTGCAAACTGATCTGTCTTGGAGAGCCTGATGCGGACATTTACTGCGCCATTGCACACTATGACATTGTCGCATAGCAGTCCACCAGGGTGCACTGGGGACGTGCTGACTAGTTCACTGACCCATAAAGCGCCGAAGACAGCCAGCGTGAAGGCCACCGAGAAAAGAGACGAACCTCGCTTTCCCCTGCGCAGATGCCGTCTACTTGGTCCATTATGCCGGCTAGTATGGTAAAAGAAATGGGCCTCCTGCTCTCGGTGCACCTACGCTTCAGTTTACAACCTTTAAAGAGGATCTGTCACCCCCCCCATACATGCTGATCTAATTGCAGCACTGAATGCAGCATGTCTGCTGCATTCAGGTAAGGGGTCCCCCATCCTTTGAGCCCCCCTGTACCCTGAGATAATTGAATTTAAAAACTTACAATGTGGAGCCAAATAGGTGTGGGGTAGCTGCTGGAGCCACTGCTCTTCACAGGGCAATTTCACGCCCCGGTATGTATTATCCTCCCTCCTGTCACTCATGGTCTCCCTCTCCTGTGCCTGCAGCATGAGAAGCTGGCCGCCGCCCGCCTCCTGCGGTGATGTCACCGCTTATCCCCTGCCCTGCTCCATGTTATCCACAGAGCAGGGCAGGGAAAAGCGTTGACGTCACCGCAGGAGGCGGGGCAGGTGGCCATCTTCTCATGCTGCAGGCACAGGAGAGGGAGACCATGAGTGACAGGAGGGAGGATAATACATACAGGGGCGTGAAATTGCCCTGTGAAGAGCAGTGGCTCCAGCCGCTACCCCACACCTATTTGGCTCCACATTGTAAGTTTTTTAATTCAATTTTCTCGGGGTACAGGGGGGCTCAAGGGATGGGGACCCCTTGCCTGAATGCAGCAGACATGCTGCATTCAGTGTTGCAATGAGATCATCATGTATGTGGGGTGACAGGTCTTCTTTAAGGCCCTGCGTGAACAGGAAGGCCTTGGTGACGTCCGGCCACCCGCGGAGTTGGAAGTGGAAGGCCAGCCCCGCTAGACACTGCTGCACAACCATGCCCAAGACGCCATTGGAGTGCAATCGCGCTAAGTATTGGGTGACTGAGTTACATAGAAAAGCTGCGAAACCTGATCCGGCAGCACTTGAACCATGTCAGACCATTCCTTCCAAGCCTTACTGTATGAGCGCCAGGTAGATGGAGCTATGGAGGTTTGTACCAGTGGCATAAAATCTCCTACGGGACCTTCCAAAGGGATTTCGGACACTCCTGGCCCTTGTCACTCTCCTCTGGGTGCAATGCTCGAAACCTCTGAAAATCAAAGCGCGACAAAGCATCAGCAACGCGGTTATCGGCACCCGGCATGTGGCGGGCCCTGAAATAGATTTTGTGGTTCAGGCACCTGAGGACTAAATATCGTGGCAACCTGATGACTGGGGGGAGGAGGATACCAGGTGGTTGATTGCATGTACTACGCTAGCGTTGTCTGTCCAAATGTAAGTTCGCTAATTGGCCAGCTGTTCAGCCCATAGTGCTGTGGCCACTATTACAGGAAATGGCTCTAGCAGGATGAGATTTTTTGTCCAGCCTGCCAGGTGCCATGTGTCCGGCCAGCGGCTTGTGCACCAATTTGGGCCCAGGAAGACTCCAAAACCGATGGCCCCAGCCATGTCCGAAAATACGAATATGTCTGAGCTGGATTCCTCGGGTTCTTGGAAACATGTGCGACCATTGTAGCCAGCTAGGAAAGACTTCCATATGCTTAGATCATCCCTTAGGGCCCTGATGATGTGAATCCTGTGATGTGAGGCAGCTATGCCCCTGGTGGCCAAGCCGAGTCTTCGGGAAAAATTCTCCCCATGGACATGACTCTGCAGGCAAAGGTGAGCAAGCCTAGAAGTGACTGCATTTGTGCCAGGGTTACTTTGTGGACCGCCTGGAATCCGTCAATGAGGGCTGAGGTTTTCTCGATTTTGTCCAAGGGTAGCCGAAACCCATATCGATGGAGTGAAAGAAAAAGGGGGAAGGGGAACAAGAGGCGCAATAGTGCCTTATCACTTAGACACTGACAATTAGGTGGTATAAAGGAACCACTCACCTATTTCAGTTGTGCGACCCACAACTGGTATGCAGACATATAGTATTATATCCGGATGGCTGCTGCTGGACTCCCACCGACCACTTGCACGTGGAATCACACAGTAAAAAATGGGAAAGGAAGCGGTGTTCACCAGTCCGCGCTGCCAGGATCCACTTATTCCAGGGAAGAAACTCACGATCAGATGTGATATGATCAAAACCTTTTATTGCATCCAACGCGTTTCAACGCCTTTCCTGGCGTCTTCCTCAGGGATACCTCCACCCCTCTGCACAGCTCTTATTTATAACCACATCTATTATCATAATCTGTGGGTGTTCCTGGTCCTGTGACGTGAAAAACGTCATCAGGACAGGGAGGGTACTACATTTTGGCGCAAAAAAACATAAAAGTTCTTATACACACATGAAAGTCCATAAACAGTATCATTTAGCTGATCTAAAAAATCCATTTGATAAAACCATGAAAAAACTTTTGTAAAAATCATGCGGAAAAGCTCCTAAAAACAGCTCAGTGCATTTACATAACACAAGTAAAAAATAATTAAGATAGCATCAACTGACTCCCCCAGGGGATAGAACTCATGCTGTCAGAGTGTCAATTCATATAATTGGATTACCATTGTTCTATGCTATCTGAGCTGACAATTGTGTGATTCACTGATGTTTTGCTTGTTTAAAAATGTGTGAATGAGAATCTCTTTGTTTTGCAGCGGTAATCCAGATTGCAGGTCTGAAGGCACGACCAATCTCAGGCATAATATAATTTGGAGAATAAGTTATTAATTAAAAACGTTACTAATTTTATTCATAAAATGTAAAATCCAAAAAATAATAATAATAAAAAATAATAATAAATAATATTAATATATCTAATAACTGTATAAAATGAAAGAAAAGTAAAATTTAATATGAATGTTTTCATGTTTCATTATATTTAATAAAATTCTTATTAAAATATTTTGCTGAGAGTTCCTGATGTGTCCATCCTTTGTCCAAGTTTATAGATGGCTCACAAAAAAGAGAGAACAACGGGAGAGTGACAGGAGAACAAATGTTCACAACTCCCTGGGTGGTACAGCCCAAGGAGGAGAGCTAGCAATTATGAGTCTATTTAAGCCGAGTTCTATCACACCCAGAGGGGGATCCAGATGTTTACAGCTGCAAGTTTACATAACAGTATAACAGTCAATTTGTAACACCATGAGTGCATATCGTAGTTTTAATATTCTGTGGTGTAGTGTCCATGTCTCCCCACTAGATGGCATGAACGTGATGTAAATCGTCATGAAAATGCGAGCGAGGAATTTAATCCCTGGCTGTGATGGCTCTGCTTCTCCGTACACAGAGACTCTCAGCAAAGGTGTGTAGTAGGAGAGGAGCTCCCGATTCTAGGAGGCAAGGGGCTGCTGCTGGTACTCAACTAACTCCAAGCAGAACAAGAATATAAATGCCTATTTAAGCAGAGGGCCAAATGAATGTGTGCACCACACGTTAATGGGCAAAAAACCGAGTCTCCATTCAGTAAGTGATTATGATGTATATGAATGAACCAAGCCAGATTTCTGAATGTGACAACTCATATTATGGGTCAGTCATATGTCCTCTCTGATAATCGGCAATTAGTATATAATAGGGCTAAATTACTATTACAAGATATAGACAGAATATGCATATATCAAATTATATAGGCATATCGCTATTTGTCTCTTATGTAGTGTAATGTCCAAAACATTCCCAAGTCGTCAGCAGCTGGGATGTTGTAGCCATGGTGATGCAGGCATGTGTACAAGGTGGTACCTGACTGCAAGGGCTCTAATTGTCCGCCACTAGGGGCGCACAGCAAGAATGTATCATAGGAAAGGGGAGAATCTGTGAATCCGACAATAGAGGAAGAGCCTCCATTTGTTGAGTACACACACCAGGGATGACAGAGTGGTGATGCATCGATGGAGTCGATTTCAATTCCAAAGAATGAGAGTCTGCTTACCGGGCCCGCCTTCTTTCCGACTGATAGCGGCACTGCGAACCTGTCCGATATGAACTGGAAAGACTGTAATGCGGTGGCACATGCCCCAGAATTGGAGAGCCGACGAAATGTCCTTGACTGCCCACTCCAAGAAGGAGCTGAAGAGCTTGAAACATGAGCATCATATGGAGCAACCAATGGGAAGGCACATGTCATAAAAGAATTGGTCTTAAATGGAACGCCCTAATAGGTGGTGACAATCGGGGTGTACCGGTAAAAGATGGAAGGGTGACTTTATGTCTGATTTGGCCATGAGTGCTCCCTGACTAGCGCCACCGCTTTGTCAAAAGAAACGTACGAGACCGCTGAATCCTCTGCTGGTACGCCGTAGTTTACCAACCTGCCAGCTGGGAAAGAAAAGCGAAATTCGCCCTTCTCCTTTATGGGAACTACGCCTAGTGGTGAGATTCTGAGGTTCGGGAACGGTAGTTGTGGAAAAGGGCCTGCCATACGGCCTAATGATATTTACTTTTGCATTTTCTTCGCCAGGACCTCTGGGTGTTCCTGTTCTAATTTAAGGTTGGGGGCAAAACAGGGTAGTGGGGAAAATTTGAAAGGGATGAAGAACCCGTTGGTGAAATCATAGGTGATGGTTGCGGCTGCGGCCCTATTGGGATATTATTATTTTTTATTTATATAGTGCCATTAAATTCCATGGCGCTTTACATGCTAAAAGGGCAGACAAGGGCAAGTACAATAAATGTGGACAATTTGGTCGTACAGATACAAGAGGGGAGAAGATCCTGTCCGCGAGGGCTCACAGTCTATGAGGGGCGGGTGGGGATACAGTAGGAGGGGGAGGTGCCGGTCGTGAGGCTGTGCGGTGGATCGGGTCTCATAGGAGATTGTAGGCTTGGTGGAAGAAGTGGGTCTTTAGGCTTTGTGAGACAGTGCGGGGGATCATATGCGAGGGGCGCTATGTCTCCCCCAGAATGCGCACTGTCACATATTGAACCCGGTATACAGGTGAGAGAGAGGGACTGTCCGCTCCCTCCGCTCCGGGTCTTGCAGGGCCCCAGAAGGAGACACGGAGTTAAAAGCCTGGTTAGGAGGCAGGGCGGGGTTTTCCCTGTGGACAGCTTTTTGCCTAAGCTGAAGCAGCAGGAGATATAGACTGGAGAGGTCAAGAGTTCCAGGGGGCCGTGTGTTATAATAACACGGTCTAGCCCGGGAGGGCTGGGAGCTCGGGGCGACCTATATCGGAAAGCTCATGACCTGGAGGAATCGGGTTACTTTGTGTGTGGACTGTATCCTGTGTACCTGGCTGCGACCTGGATTCCGGCAGCTTGTGCCATCGCTGTGTGTATCAGCAATAAAACCAGGTACTGTTTGAACTATTACCGGGCTCAACGTTTTTCCTGACTTGCAATCCCGGTGCTGCCCCACATACGGTGAAGAATGCGGGCAGCCTGAACCACGAACTGCATGTCCGTACTGAAGCCGGCCACGCTACAGTTCAGGCCTGCCGCGAGTATGGAGAAAATCCTAAGGCAGCTGGTACTTACCCAGCAGCGGCAGCAAGAGCAGCAACAGCGACACCAGGAGCAGCAGCTCCGACAGCAGGAGCAACAGCAGAAAACAAATAAACTGCTCCAGCTGCAAATTATGGCCCTACAAGACCCGGCAGCAGCGCCTCCCCCGGAACAGCGTGAGGCCCGGGACCGGGTTCGATCGGCACTGAGGAAGCTGAGTCCGGAGGACGACGTAGAAGCCTTCCTCACAGTCTACGAGCGCACCGCAGAGCGAGAAGGCCTCCCTGCCGCTCAGTGGGCTGAAGTGGTGGCGCCATTCCTGATGGGCGACGCCCAGAAGGCCTACACAGACCTCAGTTGGGAGGATGCACAGGACTACGGGAAACTCAAAGATGAGATCCTTGCGAGACTGGGGGTCAATACTTATGTCCGAGCCCAATGGGTGTTTTCCTGGTCCTATGTGGAGTCCAAGCCGGCTCGCTCCCAGGCGTATGACTTGTTGCAGTTGGTAAAACGGTGGCTCCAGCCTGAGAGCTTGACTCCGGGACAGATGGTGGAAAGGGTGGTGGTCGACCGGCTGGTACGGACTCTGCCGGTTGCGATACAGCGTTGGGTGGGGCAAGGGGACCCGGGTACCTTGGACCAGGTGGTTAGCTTGATAGAGCGATATACAGCCACCCAGGAGTTCATACAGGACTCTGCCCCACTGCGGCAGGTATGCCGACCCCCGGAGCCGGGTAGAGGTGTACGACCATCCACGGGGGACCCTTCTAAACACGTACCCGCTGAGAGGATACCCCAGAATGAGGCTGGCAGGAGACCAGGCTCCCCTAGAAGGAGCTTCCGGACCGGCGGTGCCACTGCTACGTGGTGCTGGCAGTGCAAAGGACCGGGACATGTGGCTGCCTATTGCCCACTAACGATGGAACCCATGGACTGCGGGTTCACAAGCCGGGTCTCGATGTATGCCAGCCCCATGCTTACCGCAGATGCTGTGGTTCCCCTACTGGAACCACATCTGTGCCCGGTGCTCATCAATGGACACAGAGCAGAAGCTCTCTTGAACTCCGGCAGTTTGGTGACGCTGGTGCATGCGTCCTTAATTCCCGGGTTGCAACCCACTGGGGGATTGATCGGGGTCTGGTGTATACACGGTGAGCTAGGCGAGTATCCGACCACGGAGGTGACTCTGTCCACTCCATGTGGAGAGGTGGCCCACATGGTTGGAGTGGTAAAGTGTCTACCCTACGGGACTGTGCTGGGAAGAGACTTACTATTGTTTTGGTCCTTATGGGGGAGGAGGAGTAACCCTCCCCTGATGCCAGGGAATCAGGGTGCTGAACCCGACGACCCTGAGACCCGAATACCTGCCGTAGGGGTCGCCAACACAGGGCTAGAGTGTCACCCCGATAGGTTCCCGCTAGACGTATTGGCAGGAGAGGTCGAGGAGACTCCACCGATTCCAGAGCTGGAAGTATCCCGGGGAGCGTTTGGGATAGCCCAGCTACAGGATCCCACACTGACCCGGGCCCGAGAAAGGGTAACAGAAGTAAACGGGGTAGCTCAGCACCTGGGGGCAGAGAATGTGTTCCCACGCATGGTGGTCCACCGGGAGTTACTCTATAGGGTGGACAAAATCCGGGATGAGGTCATGGACCAACTGGTAGTACCGCAGACACACCGCCGGGCGGTCCTAGAGATGGCCCACTCTCACCTGCTAGGGGGCGCATCTTGTTGAGGTTCTTCTGGCCGGGCGTGTACGCGGATGTCCAGAGGTACTGTGACTCCTGCCCGAAATATGTCAGCTCTTACCAATAGATCAGCTGCACACCACGCTATATCCTTAAAGGAAATGCCAGAATGGCTGTGTGAATTTATTGCATCATATAATAAGAATCAAGGAAATATTTATAAAGCTACTGAAAGCTGGCCCTGGTCTAAAGAATAAATGTGAAAGCATTAGTTGATATCATAGCCATGAAATCATAAGCCCAGTAACTGTTTACAGAGTTCTTTCACTATACTGGGTCCTAATCTCACCCTCATGTCTGCAACCTGGAAGTGTGAATGGGTAAATGCCCTAATTCAGTTAAAATCATGGTCTTAAAAGGAATGGCCTTTAAAGGGAGTGTATGTCTCACATTAGTCACTGGGCGGGGTGCTACTCCAAATAATCCCTTTAAAGGCCATTCCCTTTAAGACCATGATTTTAACTGCATTAGGGCATTTACCCATTCACACTTCCAGGTTGCAGACATGAGGGTAAGATTAGGACCCAGTATAGTGAAAGAACTCTGTAAACAGTTACTGGGCTTATGATTTCATGGCTATGATATCAACTAATGCTTTCACATTTATTCTTTAGACCAGGGCCAGCTTTCAGTAGCTTTATAAATATTTCCTTGATTCTTATTATATGATGCAATAAATTCACACAGCCATTCTGGCATTTCCTTTAAGGATATAGCGTGGTGTGCAGCTGATCTATTGGTAAGTGTTTATATGTAAATTTTGAAGCTTGCACCCACCATAAGAGGTGTGCGCCCATACTGATTTATACGAAATATGTCAGCTGACCACGCCCATTGCCACCTTCCGTAGTCCATTGGTACCTCTACCGGTTATAGAGGAACCTTTTGAATGGATCGCAATGGATCTGGTGGGGCCTATAGTTAAGTCAGCACGGGGCCACCAACACATACTCGTGGTTGTCGACTACGCCACCCGGTACCCGGAGGCGATTCCGTTACACCACACCTCGGCGAAACTGGTAGCCCGGGAGCTGTTTGCTATGTTCTGTCGCCTAGGACTACCTAAGGAGATCCTCATGGATCAGGGGACTCCTTTTATGTCCAAAGTGACCCGGGAACTGTGTAAACTGCTCAACATAAAACAGCTGCGCACCTCGGTGTATCATCCCCAGATCAACGGGTTAGTCGAGCGATTTAACAAAACCCTGAAGTCCATGCTCAAAAAGGTGGTAGCCAAATATGGAAAGGATTGGGACATGATACTGCCCTATCTATTGTTCGCCATCCGGGAGGTACCGCAGTCATCTACGGGGTTTTCTCCCTTTGAACTGTTGTACGGCCGACATCCTAGAGGGCTGTTGGATGTCGCCAAAGAGACATGGGAACAGGAACCCACTCCCTATAGGAGCGTAATCGACCATGTGGCGAAAATGCAGGACCGGATCACGGCGGTCCGGCCTATCGTGAAAGAGCACCTGATGGATGCCCAAGGAGCTCAAAGCCGCAGGTATAATACAAGGGCCACCGTTAGGACCTTTGAGGTGGGGGACCAGGTATTGGTCTTAGTGCCCACTACGGAAAGCAAATTATTGGCCAAATGGCAAGGGCCATATGAACTCCGGGAAAAAGTAGGGGAGGTGAATTACAGGGTATACCAGCCGGGGAAAAGGAAACCCGTGCAGTTATACCACGTTAATTTGCTTAAAGCATGGAAAGACCGTGAGTGCCTGATCATGGAGGCTTCCGATGCCCCCGGAGACCCTCCCCCTCCGGCCACGAGGGAGACTGAAGGTGTACAAATAAGCGACACCCTCACTAAGGCCCAACGACGGGAGGCTCGAAAGTTGGTACAGCAAAATCCCGATGTGTTCTCTGACCTGCCCGGGCGCACTTCTGTCATTCAACATGACATTGTCACTGAGCCCCGGGTAAAAGTGCGAGTGAAACCGTACCAGGTACCCGAGGCCAGACGGCAAGTCATCGCAGCCGAAGTTAAGCATATGCTCAAGTT
This sequence comes from Allobates femoralis, assembly GCA_033576535.1. NCBI lineage: Eukaryota > Metazoa > Chordata > Amphibia > Anura > Aromobatidae > Allobates > Allobates femoralis. The sequence goes on along the minus strand of JARQOC010000002.1, from coordinate 426,030,781 downwards.
AGGGGTGATAGAAGAATCCCGGAGCGAATGGGCTAGTCCCATCGTGCTCATTCCGAAGCCGGATGGATCGCTGCGGTTCTGCAACGATTTCCGGAAGCTGAACGACGTGTCTAAGTTCGATTTATATCCCATGCCCCGGGTGGACGAGCTGATTGAAAGACTGGGGCAAGCCCAGTACTTCACAACGCTCGATCTGACCAAAGGTTACTGGCAGGTAACAGAGTCGGCCAAGGAAAAAAACGCCTTTGTTACTCCAGAAGGCCTCTATCACTACGTCGTGTTGCCTTTTGGGTTGCATGGAGTTCCGGCCACATTCCAGCGGCTCATGGACATAGTGTTAGAAGCTCATCGGAAGTACGCGTCCGCCTACCTAGATGACATCATCATCTTTAGTCCAGATTGGCATACCCACTTATCCCAGGTACAGGCCGTGGTAGCTTCGCTCAGGGCAGCAGGCCTGACGGCAAATCCAAAAAATCTGCCATGGGGCTCGAGGAGGCCCGGTACCTGGGGTATGTGATTGAGCGAGGGGTTATCAAACCCCAAATAAACAAAATCGAGGCCATTCAAAATTGGCCCCAACCGGTGTCTACCAAACAGGTGAGGGCGTTCCTCGGCATAGTTGGGTACTATCGACGCTTCATACCCAATTTTACTGGGCTAACGCCAGCCCTGTCCGACCTGTTGAAAGGGAAGAAATCTGCTTTGGTGCGTTGGAATCCCCAAGCAGAGGCAACCTTTCAGTCCATGAAGTTGGCCTTGTGCGGACAGCCCGTCCTCATCAGTCCTATCGTCAAGCACACCTTCGTTGTGAAAACACACGCCTCGGAGGTGGGGCTGGGGGCTGTGCTATCGCAAGAAGTGGACGTAAAAGAACATCCGGAAAAGAATTATAGAGTAGTGGAGAAGGAGTGCTTGGCTGTTAAATGGGCCTTGGAGTCCCTACGCTATTATTTGCTCGGGCGACAGTTCCGGTTGGTTACGGATCACGCTCCCCTGGTCTGGATGCGAGACGCCAAGGAACTGAACGCTCGGGTCACCCGGTGGTTCCTGTCCCTTCAAAACTTCAATTTTTCGGTGGAGCATCGGGCTGGCAAGTTGCAGGGTAATGCGGATGCCCTGTCCCGGGCACCCTGTTTGGTGGCTGGGGTTCAACCCCACAAGTTTGAACCGAGGGGGTGGGGGTGTGAGACAGTGTGGGGGATCATATGTGGGGGGCGCTATGTCTCCCCCAGAATGCACACTGTCACATATTGAACCCGGTATAGGGGTGAGAGAGAGGGACGGTCCGCTCCCTCCGCTCCGGGTCTTGCAGGGCCCCGGAATGGAGACACGGAGTTAAAAGCCTGGTTAGGAGGCAGGGTGGGGTTTTCCCTGTGGACAGCTTTATGCCTAAGCTGAAGCAGCAGCAGATATAGACTGGAGAGGTCAAGAGTTCCAGGGGGCTGTGTGCTATAATAACACGGTCTAGCCCGGGAGGGCTGGGAGCTTGGGGCGACCTATATCGGAAAGCTCATGACCTGGAGGAATTGGGTTACTTTGTGTGTGGACTGTATCCTGTGTACCCGGCTGCGACCCGGATTCTGGCAGCTTGTGCCATCGCTGTGTGTATCAGCAATAAAACCGAGTACTGTTTGATCTATTACCGGGCTCAACGTTTTTCCTGACTTGCAATCCCGGCGCTGCCCCACAGCTTCTTTTGAAGGCTCCCAGGGTAGGAGTAGGTCTGATGTGTTGAAGCAGAGAGTTCCAGAGTATGGGGGATGCACGGGAGAAATCCTGAATACGGTTGTGCGAAGAGGAGATGAGGGGGGAGAAGAGGAGGAGTTCTTGGGAGGATCGCAGGTTGCGCGAGGGTAGGTATCGGGAGACCATGTCATCACTATAACCACAATGCCATCTCTGCCACGTTCACTGGGGTCTTTGGAACCCGACATCGCAGACTTGGAGTGGGATTTGGTAGCTGCCTTATCACATCTTGCTGATGTGTGGTTACCACCATACGACGAGCACTCGTGTTTATACTTACATAAACCTTGGAATTTGCAGTGGCCTTCGTTAAAAAGCCAGCAGCATCCAGGTCTGTGCACGTTTGCTGCTTGTGCCCCGTGGTGTGAGGGCAAGGATGATGACCCTGGAAAGGACTGTAAGGTCTTTTGGGCCATCATCAGTCTAAGCCATGAGTCATTGGCCTTGACGCCCCAGCCCAAATGGGGTTGCATGGCTAGACAACGCCTGAACTATTCGTCATACTTCCACCATGCTAAACCTCCGTGGGTTTTGTAGGAATTATATATGGTGTCGACGTAGGTGAATAGCTCAGAGCAGTACTCGGGGTATTTTTGACCCATGACGCAACCCAAGACACAGAAGACCTGGAGCCAATTGTTAATGGTCTTGGCCACCTTGGGCTTTCTCTCTGGGAAAAGGTCCGCACCCCGCTTTTCCCTGTCAACCGTGTTCTGTTCTGCCAACACCAACGACCATATGTTTATGTAGTGGTTTGCTCATATTTTTTGTATGGTCTCTGGTGTTAAGTGTGACCGGCCACAGTATATCATGTCCTTGTATAAGTCGGGACGCTGTGGTTCCGCGGTGGGTAAAGCCATGGCAGGGTTAACTAAAATTTTTCTGGCAGAAGAATAGCACCCTTCCCTGGACAAGGATTGGTGATTGCCCCCCACCCAAGCACTGGCAAAGCCGTACTCACTGGTCGGTGTTGCTGGCGGGAATGAATGTCACGTAACCTGGTTTCGTTGTTCCGTTGGTGGAGCGTCGGCTATCTGGTGATGTGAGGATCTTCTTCTTGGAGGGTCGCTTAGTGAGCGGCTTCTGTGTGAGACCGATGATGAATTGCTGGAGGATGTGTGGTGCTTCCTGCGGGACGACATCTTGCTTCGCTTTGAGGAGCGAAAGTGACAGCGACGTTGAACATCTCTGGATGAGCGACGATCTCGTTGATGGCTGCCGCGGTTCCCACATACAGCGGCCACACCCTGCCCAAAGGCTCTGCTTAATTCTTGGACATGTGCTTGGACCTGTTCTACCCTCATCCATGGTTGCTGGTCTGGTAGTGTGGGGGTCAGATCTGATAATGTCCGGATGTCATGTCCGGAACTGGTCTGCCTTTATCTGTGCTGCCCTTCTGGCGCCGTGGTAGTAGTTGAGAAATGCTTCAGGTACGTGTGCATTTAATGAGGTCCTGCTTTTAATGCATTCAAGAGGCCATAATGGCACAGCATATATAAAAAACATAGAGTAGGACTGTCTCATCTGAGAATGCCGTGATGTGGTGGGGTAGCCCAAAGAATCTATCAATTGTTTCCTAAATGTCTCAGTTTAAAGTACAGTTAGAAATTAATATGTGCATATGCATTTTTTGTATTGCGTGCTAACCACAAGCAGCGCTGGCTTCTTGGCTTTTTTATTCAGTATTATAGTAGTTATATTCTAGTACATAGGGATAATATTATAATAGTTATATTCTTGTGTATAGGAGCAGTATTATAGTAGTTTTATTCTTGTACATAGGGGCAGTATTATAGAAGTTATATTCTTATACATAGGGGCAGTATTATAGTAGTTATATTCTTGTGTACAGGAGCAGCATTATAGTAGTTATATTCTTGTACATAGGGGCAGTATTATAGTAGTTATATTCCTGTACATAGGGGCAGTATTATAGTAGTTATATTCTTGTACATAGGGGAAGTATTATAGTAGTTATATTCTTATACATAGGGGCAGTATTATAGTAGTTATATTCTTGTATATAGGAGCAGTATTATAGTAGTTATATTCTTGTACATACGAGCAGTATTATAGTAGTTATATTCTTCTACATACTAGCAGTATTATAGTAGTCATATTCTTGTACATAGGGGACAGTATTATAGTAGTTATATTCTTGTACATAGGGGCAGTATTATAGTAGTCATATTCTTCTACATAGGAGCAGTATTATAGTAGTTATATTCTTGTATATAGGGGCAGTATTATAGTTATTCTTGTACATACGAGCAGTATTATAGTAGTTATATTCTTGTATATAAGGACAGGATTATAGTAGTTATATTCTTGTATATAGGGGCAGTATTATAGTAGTTATATTCTTGTATATAGGAGCAGTATTATAGTAGTTATATTCTTGTATATAGGGGCAGTATTATAGTAGTTATATTCTTGTACATAGGAGCAGTATTATAGTAGTTATATTCTTGTATATAGGGGCAATATTATAGTAGGTATATTCTTGTGTATAGGAGCAGTATTATAGTAGTTGTATTCGTATGTATAGGAGCAGTATTATAGTAGTTATATTCTTGTACATAGGGGCGGTATTATAGTAGTTATATTCTTGTACATAGGAGCGGTATTATAGTAGATGCATTCTTGTACATAGGGGCAGTATTATAGTAGTTAAATTCTTGTATATAGGGGCAGTATTATAGTAGTTGTATTCTTGTATATAGGGAGCAGTATTATAGTAGTTGTATTCATGTATATAGGGGTAGGATTATAGTAGATGTATTCTTGTATATAGGGAGCAGTATTATAGTAGTTGTATTCATGTATATAGGAGCAGTATTATAGTAGTTATATTCTTGTATATAGGGAGCAGTATTATAGTAGTTATATTCTTGTATATAGGGAGCAGTATTATAGTAGTTATATTCTTATACATAGGGGCAGTATTATAGTAGTTGTATTCATGTATATAGGAGCAGTATTATAGTAGTTATTATATTCTTGTACATAGGGAGCAGTATTATAGTAGTTATATTCTTGTATATAGGAGCAGTATTATAGTAGATATATTCTTGTATACAGGGGCAGTATTATAGTAGTTATATTCTCGTATATAGGGGCAGTATTATAGTAGTTATTATATTCTTTTACATAGGGGCAGTATTATAGTAGTTATATTCTTGTATATAGGAGTAGTATCATATCATAGTAGATATATTCTTGTATATAGGAGCAGTATTATAGTACTTATATTCTTGTATATAGGAGCAGTATTATAGTAGCTGTATTCATGTATATAGGAGCAGTATTATAGTAGTTGTATTCTTGTATATCGGGAGCAGTATTATAGTAGTTATATTCTTGTACATAGGAGCAGTATTATAGCAGTTATATTCTTGTGCATAGGAGCAGTATTATAGTAGTTATATTCTTGTATATAGGAGCAGTATTATAGTAGTTATTATATTCTTGTACATAGGGGCAGTATTATAGTAGTTATATTCTTGTATATAGGAGCAGTATTATAGTAGATATATTCTTGTATACAGGGGCAGTATTATAGTAGTTATGTTCTTGTATATAGGGGCAGTATTATAGTAGTTATTATATTCTTTTACATAGGGGCAGTATTATAGTAGTTATATTCTTGTATATAGGAGTAGTATCATATCATAGTAGATATATTCTTGTATATAGGAGCAGTATTATAGTACTTATATTCTTGTATATAGGAGCAGTATTATAGTAGTTGTATTCATGTATATAGGAGCAGTATTATAGTAGTTGTATTCATGTATATAGGGGCAATATTAGCTCTATAATAATGCCAATAATTATAATATGTGCGAATGCGCTTCCTTATTGTGGTTCACACTCCGTGACACTAAGAACCCACCGACGCCGCTAATAGCAAGATTATATTGGTCCCTGTATGCCAATACACTATGCCAATACACTAAGGCTTTATGAAAATCAAGATCTATTTGTATACTATTGCGCACATTTTATACAGGTACAGGAGAAGTGACTGAGGTTACACACCTAAAGGTGGGGTCTATTGCACTATTTGTAAATCTGTATTGTGGGAGTTTTTTGACCCCACCTTTAGGTGTGTAACCTCAGTCAGTTCTCCTGTACCTATATAAGGTTTGCACAATAGTATACACATATATCTTAGTTCTGCAATGATGTCACATTGCAGGATGTTGCCTATAAAAATATATAATACTAGCTATACTACCCGGCTACGCCCGGGTTAATAAATTACTGCTGTTAGCTATAACAAAATAGAATTTGAATATGTCATATTAATGACCTGTAGGAAAATAGAAGCTGAGCTGTGATTGATTGCTATAGGCAGCATAATAAATCTCCAGCCAACAGTAAACCCTCCCCCTGGCCGGGCAGTATATATTACCTCACACATACACATAAAAGACAGCTCATGTGACTGACATCTGCCTTAATTCCCTATATGGCACATGTGTTGCACATTGGCTGTTTGTAATCAGATGTTTATTTTTGGAAATTAAAGATACTAGACGTATGAGGCGAGTTGTGTGTGGTGATTTGTGCACATCTGTGTCTGTCTGTGTGGTGTGTGTGTCCCTGGGGTGTGTGTGTGTCCCTGGGGTGTGTGTGTGTCCCAGTGGTGTGCGTGTGTCCCTGTGGGGGGGTCCCTGTGGTGTGTGTCCTTTTGGGGGGAGGTGTGTCCCTGTGGTGTGTGTCCTTGTGGGGGTTAGGGTGTCTCTGTGGTGTGTGTCCATCCCTATGGGGTCTGTGTGTTCCTGTGGGGTGTGTGTTTGTCTCTGTGTCCCTGTGGGGTGTGTATGTGTGTATGTCCCTGTGGTGTGTGTGTCCCTGTGGGGTGAGTGCATGTGTCCCTATAGGGTGTGTATGTGTGTGTGTCCCTGTGAAGGGGGTGTCTGTGTGGTGTGTGTCTCTGTGTTGTGTGTGTCTCTTTGTGGTGTGTGTGTTTGTGTTCGGGTGCGTGGTTGTGTTCGGGTGCACCTTACCTGTTACTCTCTGTGTGCATGTGGTGTGTATACATGTCCCCCTGTGCGGTGAATATTCCGTGTCAGGGCCCCACCTTAGTGATTATATGCTGGTATATGCTGTTAGTCTTTGGTGCTGTCATTAAGCCCCTCTCATTCACAACTGTCAATTGGTAACTGTCACTTTCTCTCCATTATGTAGATATGTCAAAATTGTTTAGTGAATTGGAACACTCAGGGTTAAAATTTCACCTCACAACATAGCCTGTGACGCTCTTGGGTTCCAGACGTGTGACTGTGCAAAATTTTGTGGCTGTAGTTGCGACGGTGTATATGCCAATCATGGACATACACACACACACACACACATTCAGCTTTGTATATTAGATTATTACTCTTGCTATTTAAGTTTCCCCTACAATAAGATGTTTTTACCCACTTGTCAGTGTATACAATTGTCCCTGGGACATTATGCGACCTCTTGTGGTTTTGCAATATGTTTTTCTTTCTTTATGAAGGATGTCAGTCTCCTGCAAAACATTCTAATAAGATAGTTTGGGTCAGTGGCGCAGTACCCATCACTGGCCACAAGAGGTCACTGCTGTTCTCTATGCTCTCACTATGTTTTGGATATTGGTTATAGGTGATGAATGTGTGAAAGGTTATCAGGAGCAGAACCGTCACATACATGAAAAAACATGTATACAGCCAGGTCAGTGCAGAAGAGCAAGTGTGAACTCTGAAATACCCCATAAGAAACACAGGAATGGATTTTATTATATGATGGGTGAATACCGGTGCCATGTAATGTTATCAGAAAGAGGTTTAGGAAATGCCGGCCTTGATGATTGAACTCTCTACAGTGTAATGTGGATTATTGAAAGGCTTTTTCCACTAACAAAGTTTATTTTAATCAATAGCCTCTTTATACAGTAGATAACACAGTATCCACCATTCGCAATAGGTGATATCACAGCTCACCTCCTCCTGTATAATGACTGATAACACCTCTATATACAGTAGATAACACAGGATCCACCATTCACAATAGGTGATATCATAGCTCACCTCCTCCTGTACAATGACTGATAACACCTCTATATACAGTAGATAACACAGGATCCACCATTCACAATAGGTGATATCACAGCTCACCTCCTCCTCCTGTATAATGACTGATAACACCTCTATATACAATAGATAACACAGGATCCACCATTCACAATAGGTGATATCACAGCTCACCTCCTCCTCCTGTATAATGACTGATAACACCTCTATATACAATAGATAACACAGGATCCACCTTTCACAATAGGTGATATCACAGCTCACCCCTCCTCCTGTATAATGACTGATAACACCTCTATATACAATAGATAACACACGATCCACCATTCACAATAGGTGATGTCACAGCTCACCTCCTCCTCCTGTATAATGACTGATAACACCTCTATATACAATAGATAACATATGATCCACCATTCACAATAGGTGATGTCACAGCTCACCTCCTCCTCCTGTATAATGACTGATAACACCTCTGTATACAGTAGATAACACAGGATCCACCATTCACAATAGGTGATATCACAGCTCCCCTCCTCCTCCTGTACAATGACTGATAACACCTCTATATACAGCAGATAGCACAGGATCCATCATTCACAATAGGTGATGTCACAGCTCACCTCCTCCTCCTCCTGTACAATGACTGATAACACCTCTATATACAGTAGATAACACAGGATCCACCATTCACAATAGGTGATATCACAGCTCACCTCCTCCTGTACAATGACTGATAACACCTCTATATACAATAGATAACACAGGATCCCCCATTCACAATAGGTGATGTCATAGCTCACCTCCTCCTGTATAATGACTGATAACACCTCTATATACAGTAGATATCTCAGGATCCACCATTCACAATAGGTGATGTCACAGCTCACCTCCTCTTGTACAATGACTGATAACACCTCTATATACAGTAGATATCTCAGGATCCACCATTCACAATAGGTGATGTCACAGCTCACCTCCTCCTGTACAATGACTGATAACACCTCTATATACAGTAGATAACACAGGATCCACCATTCACAATAGGTGATATCACAGCTCACCTCCTCCTCCTGTACAATGACTGATAACACCTCTATATACAGTAGATATCTCAGGATCCACCATTCACAATAGGTGATGTCACAGCTCACCTCCTCCTCCTGTACAGTGACTGATATCCTCTATATACAGTAGATAACACAGGATCCACCATTCACAATAGGTGATATCACAGCTCACCTCCTCCTCCTGTACAATGACTGATAGCACCTCTATATACAGTAGTAGATAACACAGGATCCACCATTCACAATGGGTGATATCACAGCTCACCTCCTCCTCCTGTATAATGACTGATAACACCTCTATATACAGTAGATAACACAGGATCCACCATTCACAATAGGTGTTATCACAGCTCACCTCCTCCTGTATAAAGACTGATAACACCTCTATATACAGTAAATATCTGAGGATCCACCATTCACAATAGGTGATATCACAGCTCACCTCCTCCTCCTGTACAATGACTGATAACGCCTCTATATACAGTAGTAGATAACATAGGATCCACAATTCACAATAGGTGATATCACAGCTCACCACCTCCTCTTGTATAATAACTTATAACACCTCTATATACAGTAGATAACACAGGATCCACCATTCCTAATAGGTGAGATCACAGCTCACCTCCTCATCCTGTACAGTGACTGATAACCTCTGTATACAGTAGATAACACATGATCCATCATTCACAATAGATGATATCACAGCTCACCTCCACCTCCTGTATAATGACTGATAACACCTCTATATAGAGTAGATAACACAGGATCCACCATTCACAATAGGTGATATCACAGCTCACCTCCTCCTGTACAATGACTGATAACACCTCTATATACAGTAGATAACACAGGATCCACCATTCACAATAGGTGATGTCACAGCTCACCTCCACCTCCTGTATAATGACTGATAGCACCTATATAGAGTAGATAACACAGGATCCACCATTCACAATAGATGATATCACAGCTCACTCCTCCTCCTGTATAATGACTGATAACACCTCTATATAAAATATATAACACAGGATCCACCATTCACAATAGATGATGTCATAGCTCACCTCCTCCTCCTGTACAATGACTGATAACACCTCTATATATGGATGAGGCTGTGGACCCCGACATAGACCATTAGTGGACCTCAGCCACGCTCCTCACTAGTCTCTGGGCCTGCATTCTCCACTGTGGCTAGTAGGGGTCGCTGTGTGGACTATAAGATGCTGGAATGAAGGAGATGGATGATCAAAGACTTACATATATATATACCACTTGATTTTAGTGGGGGGTTTATGAAATCGGCCAGTTTATATGAATTATTCTCTTATGTGACTTTCAGTCAATAGTCATATTTTATATAAAGAAAAAAAAAGTGTCCTTTAAGCCACCATGTGCCTTACACCTTCCGGCGCGGGCTGACAAATGTTCGAAAAGTCATCTGCACATGGTGAGCTGCTCGTCACAATGTGTCAGGACTTTTTACAATGCAACATAGAAAGTGAAGATTTGTAAAGGTTACTCTCTTCCTAAAGCAGAGCTCAGGAAAATTGATAACATTTGTAGATACGAGCCACCACCACTAGAGGGAGCTCACCACATACTGTATGCAGAGCACTCCCCCTAGTGGTGACTGCAAGCAGCAAAAATATTGATTTCCTATAAATTATGTAGGGGGTTCGGAGCCCTGTATCAGAAAAACAAAAAATATATCAAAGTATTCAGGGATCTAAAATTGCACAAGAACCAAATGTGAAGAAATGTTTTACGTTTTGCTTTCTGTGACTGGACCCAATGGTGTTACATATGTTGAAGGTCAGGTCCATAGATTTCTATAGTTCCCACTGATGTTACTGGGGTCACCAGCCGGCCCCCTCTCCCTGTGTGATCACCTCTGATGGCCATAATTGACCACTTTAGTATTTTCACCTCCTCGTATTGATGCCTCTCAGTATAAAATAATTTTTGGGGGTTGCAGAATATATTGGATATAGATATACAGTTGTGGCCAAAAGTATTGACACCCCTGCAATTCTGTCAGATAATACTCAGTTTCTTTCTGAAAATGATTGCAATCACAAATAATTCTTTGGTGTTATTATCTTCATTTAATTTGTCTTCACTGAAAAAACACAAAAAGAATTGTCCTAAAGCCAAATTGGATAAAATTCCACACCAAACATAAAAAAGGGGGTGGACAAAAGTATTGGCGCTGTTAGAAAAATCATGTGATGCTTCTCTAATTTGTGTAATTAACAGCACCTGTAACTTACCTGTGGCACATAACAGGTGTTGGCAATAATAAATCACACTTGCAGCCAGTTGACATGGATTAAAGTTGACTCTGTCCTGTGTCCTTGTGTGTACCACATTGAGCATGGAGAAAAGAAAGAAGACCAAAGAACTGTCTGAGGACTTGAGAAACCAAATTGTGAGGAACCATGAGGAACCATGAGCAATCTCAAGGCTACAAGTCCATCTCCAAAGACTTGAATGTTCCTGTGTCTACCGTGCACAGTGTCATCAAGAAGTTTAAATCCCATGGCACTGTGGCTAACCTCCCTAGATGTGGATGGAAAAGAAAAATTGAGATTTCAACGCAAGATTGTGCGGATGGTGGATAAAGTACCTCGACTAACATCCAAACAAGTTCAAGCTGCCCTGCAGTCCGAGGGTTCAACAGTGTCAACCCGTACTATCCGTCGGCATCTGAATGAAAAGGGACTGTATGGTAGGATACCCAGGAAGACCCCACTTCTTACCCCGAGACATAAAAAAGCCAGGCTGGAGTTTGCCAAAACTTACCTGAGAAAGCCTAAAATGTTTTGGAAGAATGTTCTCTGGTCAGATGAGACAAAAGTAGACCTTTTTGGGCAAAGGCATCAACATAGAGTTTACAGGAGAAAAAAAGAGGCATTCAAAGAAAAGAACACGATCCCTACAGTTGAACATGGCGGAGGTTCTCTGATGTTTTGGGGTTGCTTTGCTGCCTCTGGCACTGGACTGCTTGACCGTGTGCATTGCATTATGAAGTCTGAAGACTACCAACAAATTTTGCAGCATAATGTTGGGCCCAGTGTGAGAAAGCTGGGTCTCCCTCAGAGGTCATGGGTCTTCCAGCAGGACAATGACCCAAAACACACTTCAAAAAGCACTAGAAAGTGGTTTGAGAGAAAGCACTGGAGACTTCTAAGGTGGCCAGCAATGAGTCCAGACCTGAATCCCATAGAACAGAGGTCCCCAACTCCAGTCCTCGAGGCCCACCAACGGTCGAGGTTGTCATTATTTCCTTAGAAATTTGACAGTTGGTAATTCAATCTCCTGCACAGGTTGTGATTCCAACTGTCAAATGCCAAGGAAATCCTGAAAACATGCACTGTTGGTGGGCCTTGAGGCCTGGAGTTGGGGACCTCTGCCATAGAACACCTGTGGAGAGATCTAAAAATGGCAGCTTGGAGAAGGCACCCTTCAAATATCAGGGACCTGGAGCAGTTTGCCAAAGAAGAATGGTCTAAAATTCCAGCAGAGCATTGTAAGAAACTCATTGATGGTTACCGGAAGTGGTTGATCGCAGTTATTTTGGCTAAAGGTTGTGCAACCAAGTATTAGGCTGAGGGTGCCAATACTTTTGTCTGGCCCATTTTTGGAGTTTTGTGTGAAATGATCAATGTTTTGCTTTTTGCTTCATTCTCTTTTGTGTTTTTTCATTGAAGACAAATTAAATGAACATAATAATACCAAAGAATTTGTGATTGCAATAATTTTCACGAAGAAACTGAGTATTATCTGACAGAATTGCAGGGGTGTCAATTCTTTTGGCCACAAGTGTAGATGACATCTGGACATGCCTTCATATTCCGTCATCCGGTCTTCAGCGGGTTACACTTTTTTCAGAAAAATCTATTTTTTAAATGAATTATGTAATATATTACCTTGGTTTATGTTGCAGACGCTCACTCCCGTCGCTCTGCGGTAACGCGGTTCTGTTTTGTATTTCTCTGGGGTTTTTTGCCGTGACTTTGTCTAATTATATTGTCCGGATTTTGATAGATTAATAAAAAAATTTATTTTCCACTCTCTAATTATTCTTGTTGTGATAGGATCCTCCGGTTGAGATTGCACACAGCGTGGTTACATGGCGTTTTCAGCCTTCTGCTAGAGCCGACTCTCCAGCTGTACCTGTGTCTTTTCTGTGCGTCTCGCTCTGTTCACAATTAATGTATACATCGAGAGCTTCTCAAACGTCATGGCATAGGCTGAGTCGTGTTTTCAGGAGGACCTAAAACTTAACACAAATATGTCATTGTGTTACCTGGTGCGAGAGCCGCTATTCTTCTGAATCTGGCGTTTTTTCTCTGAAAACCTAAAAAAGCCAGATTAACTTTTGCAAATGCACTCAGGAACAAAGACCTGCATTTATGGAGACAAGTCCTGTGGTCTGACGAAACTAAAATGATGGGAATGTCCAGCCATCATACCACTCAGGACGGAGACGGTTCTGTCTCCCAGAGATGAACGTGCTTTGGTCCGACATGTGCAGATCAACCCAAGAACAAAAGCAAAAGACCTTGTAAAGATGATGGTGGAAGCTGGTAAGATTGTGTTATTATCACAGTGAAACGAGTACTGTATCAAAATGGGCTGAAAGGCCACTCTGCCAAGAATAAGCCATTACTCCAAAAGAAAGAGAAAAAAAACAGATTAATGTTTGCAAATGCACCCAGGAACAAAGACCTAGATTTCTGGAGACATCCTGTGGTCTGAAGAAACTAAAATTGAAGTGTTTGGCCATAATGACCATTATTACTTTTGGAGTAAAAAGGGAGACGCTTTGAAGCCTAAGGCTGGTTTCACACTACAGTTTTTTCCCTGATCAAGTTCGATCAGGTTTGTGTGTCAAGACCAGGATTGTCTCCAAAACACAGGACAAGTGTCAATCTTTCATTTATAGTTTTTCTCTGCAAGTTCCTCTTCTGGTTCCTCTCCTGGATTTGGCACACAAACCTGATCGAACCTGAGCACGGAAAAAACTGCAGTGTGAAACCAGCCTAAGAACACCATCTCAACTGTGAAACACAGGGGCGGCAGCATCATGTTGTGAGGTTCTTTTGCAGCGGGAGGGACTGGTAAACTTCACTAAATAGATAGATCATGAGGAAAGAAGGTTATGTGGCAATACTGAGGCAACATCTCAAGACATCAGCCAGGAAGATAACAAAAGTTCAAATCACCCCCCTTTTGCCCCATTGAAAATAAAACTATAAAAAAATTAAATGTACACACATTTGTTATCATCACCTTCATAAATGCCCAATCTATCAAAATATGAAATCTATTAATCAGATCTGTAAACTGCGTAACGGAAAAAAAGGTCCAAACTCCAAAATTATGTTATTTGGTCGCCGCAACATCACAATAAGATGCAATAAGGGGCGATCAAAAGTTCACATCTTCCCAAAAATTGTATCATTATAAACGTCAGCTCAAGCCGCAAAAAATAAGCCGCTACACTGCCCAGATTCCGAAAATGAGAACGATACGGGTCACGGAAAATGGCGCAAAAAGTGCAATTCTGTTTCTTTAAAGACCTCTGAAATTTTTTTCACCACTTAGATAACAGTAAAAGTAACATGTTTGGTATCTACAAACTCGTACCAACCCGAGGCATCATACAGTCACATCATTGTTACTATATAGTCAACATGCGTTTTTTTTTGCAATTTCACAGCATTTGGTGTTTTTTCACATTTTCCTGTACACTATACGGTAAAATAAATTATTTAATTGAAAAGTACAAATCGTCCCGCAAAAAATAAGCTCTTATATGTCTACAAAGACAGAAAAAAAAAAGTTATGGCTCTGGGAAGGAAAGAATGGAAAACGGAAAATCCCCAGGAGTGAAGGGGTTAAATCTATTAGCATGTGTATATGAGAAAGGGCCGGGCGACCGCCAGAAACACGGAAGAGGCGACATGATGAACAACACAGTGACTTTATTATAATGGAGGAATCAATAAAAGCTAAAGGTACCGTCACACGTTGAAATATTGCTAGGCAATTTCACTGGCAATTTGCTGGTTGCAGTGAAATCATGGACACGTTGTTCCATTTGTACACAGCCACAAAATAGAACAATGTGTCCATGATTTCACTGCAACCAGCAAATTACCAGTGGAATTGCATTCAATGTTGCAACGTGTGACGGTGCCCTTAATGTTAAATGTTTGATCAATGTGTGGCTCCATCTACATCATCATCAGAGCAACACAATGAATGTGGGGACTCCCATCACTATCAATGGGCAGAACGTAAGAGAGAAAGCATGGTGACATCATCACTTACCATATATGGCATATATACCGTATTACCATATTTGGCATACAACCCAGTGATGTCATAATGGAATGTTGACAATATCAACATTCATCTGCTGTCAGGGCTCATTCTTCACAGATCTTTCTGCTGAGTGGACCTGTCCAGAATTCCTGCTGTGGATCAGCCATTTATTGCCATTTACTTATCGATTTGTGGATTGTTCTGAACATCTTCTACATTATCTATTGTGGACAACAATTTATAAAGCTGTGACCAAGTGTCTCACCGGTACTCACCAGAAATGACGTTTCTACTGAGTTTGGAGGTAATTGATTAAAATTATTAACATCACTAAATTCTTATAGGATTATAGTTAAATAGTGTTCTTGATATTATCAAATATTTTTATTTATTTTATTGAGCAAAAAAGTTATACATTTTTTTTGTTAAATATAATAAAAAAAATTTTTTCTTTAACTAAAGAAAAAAATAATTCTAATTTTATTTTCTTCACTAATTAATAAACACATTACACTTAGTTACACATTACACATTACACATTACAGTGATTATTAAACACTTTATTCTGCAGAAAAGCAGGGAGGTTTTGAATATTTTTTTATTTTAATTTTATAAAAATCTTACATTTCACTTTATTCTGTAGAAATATATTCTAACATCTAGAATATATGCACAGATTCCAGGTTACTCCCACAGCCAATCACAGACACCCATTCTCTGTCACAGCTTCTGTGATTGGCTCTTGGGCCTATCACACATACAGTATAGTAGTGTAAAAATAAATAAATAATTTAAAAAATTACGTAGCACACTGTAGTATTTTTGATTCTCAGGGCAGACAAAGTGGAAAGCTATGGGCTGCCACCCCCAGTTCCTGGGCTTTACCTTGGTTGGCAATCAAAAATACAGGGAAGCCCATTTTTTAAAATAATTTAAATAAATAGTGTAAAAAAATTGCGTGGGCTTTGCCCTATTTTTGATAGCCAGCCAAGGTAAGATCAGGTAGCTGCGGGCTGTGATTCTCAGCATGGTAAGCGTTGATAAGCGTTCTGGGTCCCACATGCTAAAAACCACAGCCCCCAGCTGCCCCTGAAAATAGTGCATTCTTTCAAAGCACCATTTTCAGACACGTTACCCGGCAGGCACAGCATGTTCAGCTCTGCTTCATTACTCCAACAGACACACACATTTGTTCAAAGGGACAAGGAGGCTCTGAAGGGCACTGCGGCTGTGTATGCTGCCCGCTGCCCCTGACTGCTGAGCCCTGTCTGTAAGCAACCCCAGCTCCTCTACGCCGAGTAATGAGTAATGGGTGCTGCTCCCTCCTCATCACTCTGCAGCCCCTCCCCTGGGCCTTATAAGCCTTGTCGCCTAACATCCTCTTTACCATACTGCTCCCTTGTGGGCAACAGCTCTCTCTCGGTCGGCCCGCAGATCACTGGCATGCAGCGACTGCTGCAGCGCTAACCCCTGCCCCGGTGTACAGCCCCTACCCCGATGTGTTTCACTATGCGGCAGGATGCTGCCGGTCCGGAGGACGCAGCGCGTCTCCCGTAGCTGACTCACCCAGGCCAGGGGACTCAGAACTCAGGTGCAGTCTGGGGGTCACGGGTGGCGGTGCCTGAGGCTGTGGCCCTTGTGGTCAATGCAAAAAGGGGCAAAGAAAATAATAAAGAAATAAAGTTTGTTTGTGACGCCACCTGTAGGTTTCGGTGATGGCACCAGCGCTGCTGGAACCTCCCGGGTGATGGGCGGCAGCAAGATGGAGTGGCTCCCTACAGGAGGAGCGGGATCCCCGGGGGTGTTGG
This sequence comes from Allobates femoralis, assembly GCA_033576535.1. Classification (NCBI taxonomy): domain Eukaryota; kingdom Metazoa; phylum Chordata; class Amphibia; order Anura; family Aromobatidae; genus Allobates; species Allobates femoralis. The sequence continues at coordinate 426,013,753 of JARQOC010000002.1, read as the reverse complement.
AAGTAGCAATGGACGGTGGAGTACGGCAGCGCAGTCAAAGTGGAGCAAGGCAGATTAGTTACAGTTCACGGAAAGAATCACTGACACGCTGCTCACTCTGCACGAGTTCTTTACTCTGGAAAACGGCAACTTTACAAGGTAGGCGATGGTGTCGGCTAAGGCAGTGGACCGGGTGGTTCTTGCAATGAGCAGCGTCCCTCTAAAGCTCCTCTGGTGTTCCTTCTCTATCACTGTCTGTCCTTTGCTTTGCTGCCCTGCTATACCCGTACGGTAGCACTGAAGGCCCTCGGTTGGCTTGCTGCTGAGGAAGTCTGTCCACGGTCCCTGGCCCTCAATGGTGGGTGCTCCTGGTATAGACTGCGATGGTGTTTGGCTGGTGGTTCGTGCTCCTAGAAAGACATCGACCACTCCGGGTTTTGTGCTTCATGGATGTAGCCTGCTGGACCACTTCGGAGCCAGTACTCCGGGTTTGGACTGGGCTAGGATATTCGGTTACCCGTTCTGTGCTTGGCCCCTTTCTCTTCTGGGTCACCAGGTTGAGGTGCCCTCCCAGTTAGCTTTCTCTCTGTTCCTCTGTAGCTTCTCCAACTCTGCTACACCTGTTGCTTTCAGTTTGCTTCTCTGTGCTGCACGGCACTGTGCAGCTCCCTTCTGGCTTCTCTGGACTCACTTCCTGATCTGACTCCTTGCTGCTTTCCCACTGCTTTATAACCTAGCCTCTCCTCCCACCAGTACCGGTTACCCTAGTAATGGGCGTCTGATTGGTCCTCTAACACTAAGTGTTGCATGTGGTGCTGGAGTTTCAGGATTATCCTACTCATTACCAGAACAAAGCATACTGCACCTTCTCCCAGGGGCGCAGTACCCTTTTGTGATGCACTCTTAGTGAGGCGCCACATAGGTTGGGCTCAGCTTGGGCTTATGGTGCACGGAGCAGGCAGCGCCACCCCCAATGACTTAAGGCCGTGCCCGCAGGGCATCGGCTGTCAGAGGTCTCCCCGACTGCCACAGCGCCCTATTCTCTGTGCTCCGGCCTCCCGGAGCTTGCACAGAGCAGTGTGGGCTCTGGGGGCGGGCTCGCATGTCCCTGGAAATCGGAGCCTGAGGGCTCCGGTCCTTCGGAGCATGCGCAGAGCGGCGCAGGCTCTCCTGGATGTCACCAAGACGCGTCACTTCCAGTCCTGCGGCTGTCTTCCGCCCCACGTGACCAAGGTCACATCCGGCCTGACGATTGGCCACACACAGTATGCGTCAGCGCAGCTGCAGGGTAGGAACGCTCTCTTCCCGTGTTGGGCTCTGGCTGGCAGTGCATTGCGCTCTGGGAATAGCAGAGCGGCTGCATCCACAGTGCCCAAAATTCCTACACTGTATTCTCACGAACTGTGGTTTACACATTCCCAGGAAGAATAAATGAGGACAGTGCACCACTAAACACCTCTGCAGCACATAACAACCCCTTTTTCTATATATTTATATATATTTCTGTTCATGGGTATATACATAAGGAATCGCTTAGGGCAAAACCATGCCAACCCCTTATGGGTGTCTGGGTAAAATATTAAACATGTGGCTAGCTTCCACATTTACATCGCATGTACCGTATTTTCCGGTGTATAAGACGACTTTTTAACCCCTAAAATTCTCCTCCCAAGTCGGGGGTCGTCTTATACGCCGGGTACAGGGGCCTGCTGAGGAAAAAAATGCCAGCATCGGCCCGCCGTGCATAATATAAGGGCCCCCCCACCCCGAAAATTAGCTGTGGCAGGTGGCAGGCAAGAAAAAAAAAATTATACTCACCTGCCTCTGCCGTGTATGTCCTCCGGAGCTTCCCGCTGCCGCCGCCGTGTACATAGCCGCCGGGCGCCATAGATGTACGATAATAAGCCATCAGCCAATCAGGCGGCTGCTGGTGTCTGATTAGCTGAGGCATTACCGTCCATCTCCTGTACGGAGGTAACTGCGCTGCTCAGTGTGTATGTACGGTAATGCCAAGGCCAATCAGATGCCAGCAGCCGCCTGATTGGCTGATGGCTTATTATCGTACATCTACGGTGCCCGGCTACGTACAGCGGCGGTGGCGGTGGCAGTGGTAAGCTCCGGCAGGGTCCGGTGGCACCGCACCACAGTGCAGTGGCACTGTGTATATGTGTGTCTGACTGTGTGTATGTCTGACTGTTTGTGTCTGTGTCTTACTGTGTGTGTGTGACTGTGTGTGTCTGTGTCTGACTGTGTGTGTGACTGTGTGTGTCTGTGTCTGACTGTGTGTGTGTGACTGCAGAGGAATATTGGGGGTTGATGGGAGCTGTACTCCCCCACCACCACTGTAATGCTATAATATATGGAGGACTACAGGGGTGCATTATACTATATGGAGCACTATGGGGTGCATTATATTATCTAGAGGACTATGGCGTGCATTACACTATATGGAGGACTATGGCATGCAGTACACTATATGGAGGACTACGGGGTGCATTATAATATATGGAGGACTATGATGATGCATTATAATTTATGGAGACAATTATACTATATGGAAGCCATTATAATACTTAGAGAGCTCTGTGGGAGCATGATAATATTTGAAGGGGTATGAGGGAGCCTCTATACTTTATGCAGGGCTATTTTAGGGCTGTGTGGTGGCCATAATACAGTGTGAAGAGATGTAGGGGTCATTATTCTATATGTGGGTCCATTATACTGTGTGGGGGTCATAGTGAGAATCATGCCGTAAAAGAGGGGTAGTCTTATACGGCGAGTATATCCGAAACTCCGTATTATAAGTGGAAAAGTTGGGGGTCGTCTTATACGCCCAGTCGTCTTATACGCCGGAAAATACGGTATCATTTCACTGTGCTGCCTCATTTCAAACAAATACATCCCTAGCCTATAGTTTAACAACCTCTGACAAAAGTGACCAGATAATAACGTTGGTGCACTTGTGTTCCTATCCTGGCAACCATACCATGTGCTTAATTGCCCATCCCCTATACATATAAACTTTTTGCCAAGCAGCGCTAGTGAATGGCTGATTACCAGCACCAACACAACAGTGTCACACGCCGGCATTAGATGGTGTGGGTCATTATGGGATGTGACCACTTTTGAGAACCCTGATCCTTAGCACTGTAAGCTGTTCTCTCAAAACGTTTAGTAAACAAATAATAATAATTAAAAAAAATAAATAAATAATAATAATAATTAAATAGGCTGTCTAAACTGTTTTAGTATAAAAAGCCTGAAGTAACCCCCAACCAAATAGTAAAACACGGGACGCTACACCCAGAGCTCAGGCACAGGGTGAATACAGAGGTACAGCCAAGTTGAGTTCCAGCTTGTACATGTCTAAGCGGTGCGAATCGTATGGTATATGGAAACCTAGGAGCCTATATTTTGGGACATGTGTACACACACTGATGCAAGTGTTTCCATGTCTGCACTAAAGTACAGGTGTGCATATATATATATATATATATATATATATACAGGGGCAGGTCCTGCCATCTAGCCCCGATTGAGGACCGGGGGAAGGTGCTAGCAGAATTTATTGATGACCGGGGGGGGGGTGCTAGCAAAGATTTCATACCGCTCGCTCACCTTATCAGCTGCTGTCTGCATCGCCGCACCGGCCGCATTTCGCGGCCGCCAGCCCATTCCTGTAGGGGGGCGGCCCTACATGTTATGTGGGCTATACCACCAGCCCAGGGGGCACTTGCCCCCCTGCCACCTGGGCCAGTCCGCCCCTGTATATATATATATGTACATATACAAAAAAAATGCTGTGTGTTTAATAAATATTGTCAGGACCACATTCCCCGGTGTCCAAGCTGCGCAGCTTGTAGGGCACACATAGATATAGGCACCTGTAGCCAGGATACACATATACACACTGGAGGCAGGTCTAGATAGATCTGCAAAAAAAATAATAAAAAAAAAGGAATGACGTGTGTTTGATTAACACCTATACACACAGCTAGATGTAACATACATGAAGGGTATTTATACGAGGCAATGATGCCCCAGTGCATGTTCTTAATTAAAGTGATGGTCCAATGTGGATATTAATGTAACATAGCTGCACTTGGTATTCCCTTTCACCATTGTCATGATAGGACGCACATTGCTTCATACAACACGTTACACATCATCCTCAAATACACAGTACATACGGGGTTATACAGCCTGAATCCATAAGACCCCATGCACACAGATGTTTTATTCAGCCTTGCACATATCAAAGCGGTGCCGCTCGCATGGTATATTAAGACTTAAGGCCACGTCACACGCTTCAATCTTGTGAATGATATCACTTAAGCGACCCGGAATTTTGATCCCTTAAGCGAATAGGCTCCTCCAAGAGACTCTCACCCTCACATTTCTCCCTTCTTTCAGGGTCGTTTATGTAGACTAATTTCAGGCTCAGCAGATGGGACACAATGGGCATTGATCGTTAGTTCTACCTTCCTCCCATGCACATGGAGGCTCTCTGTGGTGCACAACCCTGCCCATTCCACTGTATGCCACCTCCCGCATAAGGTCCACTTATCGTTTAACAGCCCCACTGCTGTAAAGTTTTAACCAATAAGAACTCTTTGTGAATAAGAACTATGTCTACTTGAGCTCACAACGTGCAGAATAGGGGAAAACTATCATTAATTTTTTCAGTACAGTCCTACAGTACTATTGCTAAGCATGGGGAAAACTAGCATTAAAACCCCCCCGAATATTATCTAAGTCCACTAGCTCTGTCACTCAATCCAATTTGGATACATTTCTGAAAAAACAGGCTGACCTTGGTGATCTTCCCAAACTCCCTAAACATACGGTCCACTGGTGGATGATGACTCTGACTCCGAGGTTGAGAGTGACTCTGACACAGGAGAACGGACGAGGGACAACAAGGTCACTCGCTCCTTCATAAAACGGATTGTATCAAAAGTGCTGGAGCCAATAGGCAAAGAATTAGCTGAGATCAAACAAGACTTAGCTCAGCAGGGACAAAGGCTAGAAACAGTGGAGCGTAGCCAAACGTCTGTAACACAACATGCTAACAGTTTGCTTGACTGTTTAAGCACCCACGAAACTCAGCTACATGCCATCCATTCTACTCTTGAGGATCACGAAAATCATAGACTCGACTACCTACTCATTCCAAAGAATTTACTCCGTACAGTGAGATCAACAACAATATTGCCCAACATATTCTCTGACCACTCTTTTGTGGTATTAGAGATGACGTTACAAAAATCTCCTTCCTGTAGATCATGGCAACTTGACAGGTCGATATTGAACAACACCACCACACGTTTGCGCATAGCCAAGGTGCTGGATCAGTACTTTGATCAAAATAATGACGGGGGGGTCTCGGCATCGACTCTATGGGAAGCCCATAAATCGGTAGTTAGGGGAGAATTTACCTCGATCGCTGCATACTTTCATAAACAAAATCAACTACAAATTAATTTGCTTTATGAAGAAATATTCGACTTAGAAACAAAACACAAGAAATTGATCACTCCTCAAATTCTAGCCCAGTTGACGCATAAAAGACAACAACTTAGAGAGATCTTGCAGGTGAGATCTGCGAAATGGTACGCCTCCTGGCACACTAGAATGTATGTGCACGGTGACAAAGCCTCTAAATTAATGATATCCAGAATTAAACAACGCCAAGCTCGCACATATATTCACTCAATTAAAAATCCAACTGGTCACTCTACAACTAATTACGATCAAATAGAACAAGAATTTCTAAACTATTATAAGCAATTATATAATTTGCTCCCAGATGAAAATAATCAGGAGAAAAAGATCAGGAGACAAAAAATTCAATTTTTTCTATCCCAACTAAATCTCCCTAGCTTCACACCCCAACAACATCTACTTCTCAACAAACCCTTTCGATTAGACGAACTCCAGTCTGCCCTGTCGAGGTGCCCCTTTGGCAAGGCGCCGGGTCCAGATGGATTACCTTGCGCATATTATAAATCCTTTTCCTCGATTCTACTACCACATATGCTGACCATGTACAATTCTGTATTAAATGGTGACCGGTTCCCAACTCAAACCCTAGAGGCAAAAATTTCTTTGATGTATAAGGATGGGAAAGACAAAGAACTTTGCAGCAGTTATAGACCGATCTCCTTATTAAATGTAGATTTGACATTTTTTTCCAGTGTGGTTGCTTGACGTTTGGCAGCTTTTCTCCCAGAGAGTATCTCCTTGTGTCAAGCGGGCTTTGTTGGTGGAAGAGAGGGGAAGGACAATGCACTAAAAGTACTCCACCTTATACATTATGCTAACCGGCAGAAACTTCCATTGGTCCTTTTGGGAACTGATGCGGAAAAAGCCTTCAACAGGGTGGACTAGATCTATTTAGAGGAAACCCTCATCAGTTTTGGCATCCCAATTCAATTAGTCGACCCTATCTTAAAAATGTACGCCAACCGCGCGTATCAGCATAAGTGGCTTCTTGACAGACGGGTTCACCATACATAATGGCACAAGACAAGGTTGTCCATTGTCTCCATTATTGTTCATTTTAGCAATGGAGCCCTTACTGACTGATATTCAACTTAATAACGGTGTACATGGCATTACACTGGGAGAGACACATCACAAAACAGCTGCCATTGCAGATGATCTGCTTATACTCATGTATAATCCTGTTCAAAGTTTCCCTTCTTTGATACAGATTTTCAATGAGTACAGCACACTTTCCAACTTTAAAATAAACGCGTCAAAATCTGAGGCTCTTGATCTAAAATACCACCACTAACCTTGTCCCAATTGAAATCACTATATGCGTTTTCATGGTCAAAATCTTACTTTACATATTTGGGTGTAAAAATAGGCAGGTCCCACAGAGACCTACTACCACTTAATTATTTCCCCTTATTGGACAAAGTAAAAGCTACTATAAAAACCTGGACCGATCCTTTCTTATCTTGGATGACTCGAAAAAACCTCATTAAAAGTTTGAGTTTGCCTAAATTTATATACCTTTTCTCCATGCTTCCTATTCAGGTCCCTATTACCTATCTATTCAATTCTCTAATCTTTGATTATATATTGTAAGGTAGCGGTTAGGATCGGCACGACGGAAGGCAGTGACCCAGGCAACTGTTCACACAACACACAGTTTAATGGTACAGTTCAGGTATATTACAGACCTCCAGGTTCCAGGGCGCAGCCGGTACAACTCTGTACATCCAACACACACAGTACCTCTGTCCCTCGGACAGGCTCTGTCCTGGCCGGGTCCACTGGTGAGGGCCAGGTCCTCACTGCTAGGCTGTGTTATCAGCACACAACCTCTCTCTCTCTCTCTACACCGTCCGCTCACTAGTCTCATGAACGTCCTCTCTGAGAGAGCTCCCAGGCTGTGTTAGCTCCACACAGCAGTTCCTCCTGTTCTCTCCCACTCCTCAGCCCAGGGCAGCTCATATCATCTCCTATCCCATCACAGGTGGGCGTGAGTGTTTCAATCAGCACTCAGCTCAGATCTCACTACTGTTAACCCTGTGAGTGCTGCCACAGAGCAAAAGATACAATCCCCCATGTGCTGTACACCGGTCAGGGGACACATCTGGGTCGCATCACCACATATCTCCCCCCTCTGTTCAAGCCCGTGGGGCGGAACACAAGCCCATGATCCGGGGCCTCGAGATAGGGCCTCCCCATCCTCAGGGCCCACCGGTCGAGGGGACCGTCGACCAAGGCCGTCCACGTCTGACACGCGGTCCCATACCGGCACCAACTATTTCCTTGTGTACCAAGACCAATCGGACCCAGTCACTCTATGTCTCAGAGGCATATCTGTGGGAGGTCTCCCCCTCCCCCAACGGCCAGTGTGGTAGCGCGGTCCACCTATCCCTTTGGCTATGTGGAGTCCTGACGCTATGTTGTCTGCTACACGATTGGGCAGGTCATCTGAGTCCCCTAGCCCTAAGTCCACAGTGGAGTCACTGTCTGTACCGTGAGGACATCTACGGGTCTTGGGACGTTGTGGTTGGCGCTTCTGCACCTGTATGTGGGGATTGTACGCTCTGAAACCTCTTGCCTTTACCTCTAGGGAACACCTATCGGGATTACATTCTTTCCCTATAGTGGTGACCCCTATGGCAGGTGTCCCAGAGTCGGGATCTTTGGGCTCAGGGCCTGGACCATTCACTACCTGAGGATTAGTTTGCCTCTCCCACAGAGTCCAGAACAGAGGAAAATCCCTCCCCAAAATCATATCGAAAGGCAGTGTCTTCACCACCCCCACTTCATGTCGAACCCGTCCGGACAGGGTAGTGATAGTGACCCTCCTTGTCGGATACCTACGGTGGTCCCCATGGACCCCAAGCACTCACACCGTACGGCCGGTGGGTTGGGTTCCAGAGGCCAAGGAGGTACACACAAGGGTCACACCACTCCCGGTGTCCAACAGGGCCGTAGCCTCATATCCATTGAGCCGAACCTGGCACAAAGCACTCCTTTTACCTCCAGTCCCATAGCGTCCTGCCCTGGCAGATTGGGCGAACATGGACATCCGGCGGGTATACCCATAGGCATGGACTCCGTGTTGAGGGGACACTGCACCATTGTGTGTCCTGACTCCTGGCATCGCCAACACCTTATGGCGGGGAAAAAATGATTTACGGTGCCCCGCTTAGGAGACCCAGGTTTCCGTCTCACTTCTGGGCGGTGCGAATTCTCTGCCTGTGGTGGGGTTGAACCCAGCATAGGCCCGGGTTGGGGGTCCCTAACTGCCGGTTTGGTGGATGCGGTCTGCCGTGCTGCACGCAGTGTCCCAGAGTCCCGAATCAAGTCTTGTGTAGCCACATGCCGCTCCACCACACTCACTAACTGATCTAGGGTACCTGGGTCACCTTGTCCCACCCACTGTTGGATGGAGACAGGCAGAGTGCGCACAAACCGGTCAACAACCACCCTCTCTATCATTTGTGCGGGGCTCAGGTGTTCAGGCTGCAGCCACTTCTTTACCAGGTGCAACAACTCATAGGCCTGAGACCGGACGGGTTTACCCTCCTCAAAGGACCACTGGCTTACCCGTTGAGCCCTTACATACGTATTAACCCCCATTCTGGCAAGGATCTCAGCTTTCAGAGTCCCGTAGTCCATGGCGTCCTCTGTGCAGAGGTCCAGGTAGGCTTTTTGGGACTCTCCGGTTAAGTAAGGCGCCAACATTTCCACCCCCTGCTCTGGCGGCAGTTTCTCCCGCTCTGCAACCCTCTCAAAAACCGCCAGGAAAGCTTCCACCTCATCCCCCGCGGTCATCTTTTGCATTGCACGCCTTACCGCCTTCCGGACGCTGCTGTCATCTCCTTGACCCGGGGATGGAGTCGCTGGCTTTGCACGGATTGCCTCCGTCAGAAGATCCAACTGTCGCTGCTGATGCTCCTGCTGGCGCTGCTGATGCTCCTGTTGGCGCTGCTGATGCTCCTGTTGGCGCTGCTGGTGCTCCTGTTGCTGCTGCATTTGCCTGATTAATAGCTGATTCGCCTCCTGTTGTGCGACCTGCTGTTGCTGGTGCATTTGCTGCTGTTGTTGCTGTGCTTGCACCAGGTGCTTAAGCAGGTCCTCCATGCTGGCTGCTGGTTTGTACTGTAACGTAGCAGGTTTCACCACTGACATGTGTGAACTGAGTTTGCCTTTTTTTTTTTTTTCCACCAAGTCATTGCGGTTAGCAACCAGGTTGCCATGCCCGCATTCTCCACCACATGTAAGGTAGCGGTTAGGATCGGCACGACGGAAGGCAGTGACCTAGGCAACTGTTCACACAACACACAGTTTAATGGTACAGTTCAGGAATATTACAGACCTCCAGGTTCCGGGGCGCAGCCAGTACAACTCTGTACATCCAACACACACAGTACCTCTGTCCCTCGGACAGGCTCTGTCCTGGCCGGGTCCACTGGTGAGGGCCAGGTCCTCACTGCTAGGCTGTGTTATCAGCACACAACCTCTCTCTCTCTCTACACCGTCCGCTCACTAGTCTCATGAACGTCCTCTCTGAGAGAGCTCCCAGGCTGTGTTAGCTTCACACAGCAGTTCCTCCTGTCTCTCCCACTCCTCAGCCCAGGGCAGCTCATATCATCTCCTATCCCATCACAGGTGGGCGTGAGTGCTTTCAATCAGCACTCAGCTCAGATCTCACTACTGTTAACCCTGTGAGTGCTGCCACAGAGCAAAAGATACAATCCCCCATGTGCTGTACACGGGTCAGGGGACACATCGGGGTCGCATCACCACAATATGGAAAAATACAAAACATCACATACATTTCCGCATTTTGTCACTTTCAAGAGCAAAGGGTGGAATGGGTGCTCCCTGACATCAAAACGTATTACTACTCAGCTGTTCTTTCCCGTACAGTTGACCTCATACAGAACTCTCATCATAAACTATGGGTTGACATTGAAAATAGGCTATCGCCCCATCCTCTTAGATCGTTGTTACTTACACACACTAATGACAACTCATATCCAACTCAACATAACCGCCTTACCCTGACAATGCTTCATGTATGGTCGAAAACATACAAATGCTTAACGCTTCTATCATCCCCCCTTCTCACACTACTGGATGTTATGACAGAAGCAGAACAAGTGCAAAACCATAGAGGAACAATCACTCACCGTTTCGCAAACATTGCTATAGATCAGATGTTTGTTGATGGGGCTCTGCTCCTGTTTTCAGATCTACAATAACTACCGGGTCTTGAGACTTTCAATTTTCTTCAGCACATGACATTACGGGCAGTACTCCACAAAATGCAGTATGGCATTGCGTTATCACGTCAACCTACACCATTTGAAGTGCTGTGCGCTAAATCATCCAGACTCACAAAGGTCCTTTCCACGATCTATCAGACCTTATTAGATGGTGCCCTGTGTCTAAAAAGAGCATACATCGCCAATTGGGAACGTGACCTGGGATATCAGTTCACAAAGGCGCAAGTACTCCATATCTATGCCCACTCACACGGCCCTACGAAATGTGTAAAGATCCAAGAAAACTCCTTTAAGATAATTTCACGCTGGTATACCACTCCACAACAAACACGTATTTGGCAAGTGGACACACAAGCTGATTGTTGGAGATGTGGGAATGACATTGAAGACTGCCTCCACCTTTGGTGGCGGTGCCCGATTCTTAGCCCTTTTTGGAAAACAACAGCCCGCATCTACCCCCATGCTCAGATCATACTCACCACCCCTCCGCACACCCGTGCCGGCCATCCGATCGCACCCGTCCTCTTTTCCGTGATGCCTCCGACTTCCCGCCCGCCATCTTTGTTTCGCCCTGTCCGAAGCGGCGACATGCAAGATGGCGCCCGGGAAGTCTTGCCTCACGAGACTTCCAGCCGCCATCTTGAATGTCGCCGGCCCAGACATGCCGAAACCAAGATGGCGGGCAGAAAGTCTCGCGAGACCTCCCGCCCGCCATTTTGAGTTCCGCGATTACAGACTTTACCTCACGCCGTACTGCAGCGCCGCCCTCATTTCAGTGTCACTCCTCACCTCGCCTGCTCTGCACCGTTACTACTGGCCGCATTTCTCCATGGTCGCCTGCTACAACAGCAGAGTTCTCCTGTGGTCTGACCTCCCTATTAATATATATACTGTTAGTGACATTTATAAGTACTTACAAGTCTACAACACACCATTGTGCAGCTCATACTTACAAAAGGACCTACCCTATCTGCCCTCACTACTGCTGGATATGTTGAACAACCAATAACACTATAACAAACCTTTTATTCACCACTACTGTATATCTAAAAGAACCAAGAACACTATAAAAAACCTTATATTCTACACTGCAGTATATCTATAAGGACTAAAACCACTATATAAAACCTTATATTTACCACTGCTGTATATTTATAAGGACCAATAAGACTATAAAACAACTTTTTTTCCCCACTGCTCTATATCTCTAGAAGGATATATAAGACTACTAAAAACGTTTGATTCACCACTTCTGTATATCTACAGTGCCTACAAGTAGTATTCAACCCCCTGCAGATTTAGCTGGTTTGATAAGATGCCAATAAGTTAGAGCCTTCAAACTGCAAACGAGAGTAGGATTTATTAACAGAAGCATAAATCTTACAAACCAAAAAGTTATGTTGCTCAGTTGAATTTTTATAAATTTGAAACATAAAAGTGTGGGTCAATTATTATTCAACCCCTATGTTTAATATTTTGTGGAATAACCCTTGTTTGCAATTACAGCTAATAATTGTCTTTTATAAGACCTGATCAGGCCGGCACATGTCTCTGGAGTTATCTTGGCCCACTCCTCCATGCAGATCTTCTCCAAGTTATCTAGGTTCTTTGGGTGTCTCATGTGGACTTTAATCTTGAGCTCCTTCCACAAGTTTTCAATTAGGTTAAGGTCAGGAGACTGACTAGGCCACTCCAACACCTTGATTTTTTTCCCTCTTGAACCAGGCCTTGGTTTTCTTGGCTGTGTGCTTTGGGTCGTTGTCTTGTTGGAAGATGAAATTACGAACCATCTTTAGATCCTTGATGGAGGAGCGGAGGTTCTTGGCCAAAATCTCCAGGTAGGCCGTGCTATCCATCTTCCCATGGATGCGGACCAGATGGCCAGGCCCCTTGGCTGAGAAACAGCCCCACAGCATGATGCTGTCACCACCATGCTTGACTTTAGGGATGGTATTCTTGGGGTCGTATGCAGTGCCATCCAGTCTCCAAACGTCACGTGTGTGGTTGGCACCAAAGATCTCGATCTTGGTCTCATCAGACCATAGAACCTTGAACCAGTCTGTCTCAGAGTCCTCCAAGTGATCATGAGCAAACTGTAGACGAGCCTTGACATGACGCTTTGAAAGTAAAGGAACCTTACGGGCTCGTCTGGAACGGAAACCATTGCGGTGGAGTACGTAACTTATTGTATTGACTGAAACCAATGTCCCCACTGCCATGAGATCTTCCCGGAGCTCCTTCCTTGTTGTCCTTGGGTTAGCCTTGACTCTTCGGACAAGCCTGGCCTCGGCACGGGAGGAAACTTTCAAAGGCTGTCCAGGCCGTGGAAGGCTAACATTAGTTCCATAAGCCTTCCACTTCCGGATGATGCTCCCAACAGTGGGGACAGGTAGGCCCAACTCCTTGGAAAGGGTTTTGTACCCCTTGCCAGCCTTGTGACCCTCCACGATCTTGTCTCTGATGGCCTTGGAATGCTCCTTTGTCTTTCCCATGTTGACCATGTATGAGTGCTGTTCACAAGTTTGGGGAGGGTCTTAAATAGTCAGAAAAGGCTGGCAAAAGAGATAATTAATCCACACATGTGAAGCTCATTGTTATTTGTGCCTGAATTACTTCTTAATACTTTAGGGGGACCAAACAGAATGCTGGTGGTTTGAGGGGTTGAATAATAAATGACCCTTTGAATTAACTTTTAACGCTTTAAAAAAAAAAAAAAAAGAAAAAAAAAAATTTATTGTGGCACTGCATTTCCCACTTCCAGGCTGACCTACAGTCCAAATGTCACAATGCCAAGTTAATTCCGCATGTGTCAACCAGCTAAATCTGCAGGGGTTGAATACTACTTGTAGGCACTGTATAAGGACCAATAAGACTATAATACACCTTAGATTCAACACTGCTGAATATACCGACCTTTTTTTTTTTTTTTTATCATAAATGGTTTTTATTCAGAAAATTTTTGTAAACACACTTAAACAGCAATTTCACCCAAAACAAGCCCACATATAAACATTGCGTGAGTCAGCGAGAGAGACTTCCGACGAACTCGGGCTGTGGTGACAAAAAGGAAGAGCAGAGAATTACAGAAGTAGAGGGGGGATGGACCAGTAGGAGAAAGGGGATAGGTACAAGGGGAGGGGGTGGGGCACGGAAGAAGGGAAGGATGGAGGAGGGGGGGGAGGAAGGCAACATAAGGGAGGACTTAGGAGAGGTATGGGCCATAGGATCCCGATCCACGGGGTAAACTGTACGGATACCGTCAATCCCGTGGAGGGAGATGGACCGCCATAGGGTGCTGAGCCCAGCATCCCCATGCTTCCCCCGACATAACGTCTGTGCCCTGCCTCCAGGGCTAAGTAATATTCGTGGGTGAAGATAGTATTCAGCCTGGCTGTGAGGTCACTCATCGTAGGAGGAGAGGGGGATTTCCAGCACGCTGAGACGCACTGTCTCGCTGCTATGAGGACAAATGTAGCCGCGAGGCGGGGACCGGAGGCAAGGCCTCCACTCCGATGTGCAGCAAAGCCATCTGGGGTGTTAGGGGGACAAAAGTATTCAGAATGGATTTCAGAAGACCCTCAACAAGGGTCCAAAACTGTGAGATTCTGTGGCACGTCCACCACATGTGGACAAGCGTGCCCTTGAGACCGCAGTTCCTCCAGCATAGGGACGAGGCGTCCCCGCCAAATCTACCTAATCTGGCCGGGGTCAGGTACCAACGTAAGTGTAGTTTCTTGAGCTGCTCGAGGTGGTTAATGCACTTTGTTGCACCTGTCACACATCGAACACCTCCCTCCCAGTCTTCGTTATCCGCCGTGAAGTTTAGTTCTCCTTCCCATCTAGGCCTATACGGAGGCGTGAAGTGCCTGTCGTCGTCCACCAATCCCGCGTAGAGGTTCGCAAGACCTCTCGTCCTGCCAGGGGATAGTCCCAGGACGGCTCTCATGGGGGAAGGGAAAGGGGCAGACAAACGCACCTTAGTCCCACCTGTAGAGAGGAAGTGTGAAACCTGGCACAGTTAGAAGTAGTAGCCACCCATGGTTGGGTGGCGTCGTAAAAAATCTTCAGTGGAGACGATTCCCCAGGGTCCCAAGAGGTCCGCCAGAGTGTTCAATCCACCCTCCGCCCACTGTGTTAGCCGCAGGGACGGGATGTGGACTCGGAGGGCCCTGAGCAGAATCTCCGCTGGTGCAAATGTCCTCCACTCTTTCGGCGTACATCTCCAGGCCCGCAGGAGAGTGTCAATCGTCGCCAGCGAACGTCTAGGTCTGGTGGGTCGTAGCGCATCCGCAGTCAAAAAGCACCTCAAAGAGCCTCCCGGCAATTGTGCCGCCTCGATCTGTGCCCACCCAGGGTCGCCTCGATCAGCCCACCATGCACCAAGTGCCTCCAAAAGAGCTGCCCTATAGTAAGCCGCTATGTCCGGGACACCCATGCCACCACTCCTCCATTTCTTAAACATCACCTTCCTTTGGACCCTCGGTCTCTTGCCTGCCCAGATGTATCCATCCACTGCTCGCTGGATCCGAGTCAGAAGATGCGAGGGGATGACCAGTGGTACACATCTAAAAAGATCTAAGAATCTGGACAGCCAAGACATCCGAAAGGCCTGGATTCTCGAACCCACGATAAGGACCGCAGAGACCGTGGGTCCGAGGCCCCGCTTAATGACCTCATCAAGCTACCGTATCTATGTTTTCTCTGACTACTTCCCCCACCGGGCACAAAGTAATTCCAACATAAGGGATACACCTGGGCGACCACTGAAAAGGGAGAGAGGCCGACAGGCTCAAAACCTCCTCCTGAGGGATATTAACTGGGTACACCAGAGATTTAGAGGCGTTCAGTTTATAATACGAGATTGCTCCATATGATTCCAGCAAAGAGAGTACTCTCGGGAGGGATACTTCAGGAGAGGTGCACGAGACGATGACATCATCTGTGTACAGGCCCACAGTGTGATGCCTGTCACCCACCTGTATCTCCGTAATGCTAGGGTCGGCCCGGATAGCTGCGGCGAGTGGCTCAATCGCCAGGACATAAATCAAGGGGGACAGCGGGCAACCCTGTCTCGTCCCATTGGATATGTCAAACGGTTCTGAAATGTAGCCTGAGGAGAAGACTCTAGAAGAGGGGTTAGAGTACAGACTCAGGATGGCCGTAAGGAACGGGCCATCCAGCTCAAATTTTCACAGGGCCCTATCGAAGTAACCCCAGTGCACCCTGTCAAACGCCTTCTCTGCATCTAGTGACAGGAATGCACTGGGCCCTCCCCCCCCCTCTGCAAGCTCGATAAGGTTCAGCATTCTCCTTGTGCCGTCCCTGGCCTGACGTCGAGCCACAAACCCCACCTGATCCGGACCCACCAACTCCAGGACCACCTCGGCCAACCTCATCGTGAGTAGTTTAGAATAAATCTTGAGATCAGTATTCAGTAGCGAGATCGGCCGATAGCTCCCGGGGAGCTCAGGGGGCTTTCCTGGTTTGGGAATTGTGAGTATTGTCGCCTCCAGAGCCTCATTTGGAATGCATCCAGACGATCTCCAGCCACCGAACAATCGGAGCAGATAAGGGGCCAAGGAGGGGCCGAACGCGTTATAATACTCGTTAATGAAACCATCCGGCCCCGGAGCGGAGCCCGATTTTAGAGTAGCGATGACCATGAGCACCTCTCCCTGTGTGAACGGCGCATTAAGAGCGTCTAGAGCTACATGTGACAGCGAGGGTAACTGCAATTTGGCAAGAAAATCGTCTATACTGTCCACTGAGGGCTGCACAGTCTCAGGGTCTAGCTTGAGATTATACAATTGTGCATAATACGCTGAAAAGGCCTCTACTATCTGACACGGGTCCCTAACTAGCTTCCCACCCGGATCCTGCAATTCCGTCACTGCCGTCTGCGCTGTACGCTTCGTCAGTCGTCTGGCCAGGAGTCTGCTCGCTCTGTCTCCGAGTACATAGTAGCAGGTTTTCAATTTGCGGAGTCCCACCTCGTATTGGCGCAAGAGTAAGGCGTGGAGTTGGGTGCGTACAGCCAGGATCCGGGATGCAAGCCCCCGGTCCGGGTTGGCCTTGTTCAAAGCTTCAAGTGACTGGATCTGGTCCTCCCACTCCCTCCTCTGTCTGTCTCTAGCACGTTTACGCTGCGAGGCCCTCTGGAGGAAAAGCCCCCTCAACACCGCTTTATGTGAGGCCCAAAGGGTTCCATCCGCGATATCTCCGGTGTCATTGATCTCAAAAAATGTTTTAATGTTGGTGCCCATCTCCTCCCGCAAGGAGGGGTCTAAGAGGAGGTCAGGGCCTAATCTCCAACGGCGTGGGCGTTCACTTCCCCCCCCCCAGGGCCACCTCCAATGACATCGGCGCATGGTCTGACCAGGTGATAACACCCACCTCAGGCCTCCGGCACCATTCCAGGGCCCCATCATCCACCAGGAAGACATCTATCCTGGAGTAGGAGCCGTGGGGGCCGGAGTGAAAGGTATAGTCCCTCTCTTCTGCGTGTAAGTAGCGCCAAATGTAGTGGAGGCGGAATTCCCGGGTTAGGGGGAGAAGGCCGCCCCGCGACTTGGCCGAGGGGGCCGAGGAATCCAGGCGCGGTTCCATGACCGCATTGAAATCCCCGCACATTACCAAATGGCCCTCGGATTCAGTCTTCAGCTTTGTAAAAAGGGCCTTTGAAAATCTCCTCTGCCCCACATTGGGTGCGTAGACGGTGACCAGAGTAAAAACAACTCCAGAGACCTCACAGACCAAGATCAGGAACCTGCCAGCCTCGTCCGAGACAACCTTTCTGCATACAAATTGGAGGGAAGCACTCACCATTATACAGACTCTCGCTTTTTTTCGGTCGCAATTGGAGAAGAAGGTATGGGATATCTGTGGTGACGCAGCCGCTGATTATCTCCCTCTAGTAAATGGGATTCCTGCACACAAACTACATCCACTCTCTTCCGATGTACCTCCCTCCACAGGAACGACCTCTTAGCCGGGGAGTTCAGGCCCCTCACATTCATGGACACGATCTTCAGATTCATCACCGCAGGTCAGGCGCCACGCCCACCTCTCCAGGGGAAAACAAACAAAGGGTCGCACCAGGGGAAGGGAGCAAGCGGAGGAGCCCCCGGGACCCGGGGGGAAGAAGAGGAAGGGGGGGGGGGGGTCAGAAGTCAGAGGGGAGGAGGAGGGGCGCCAATGAACAGGAGGAGGATGGGAGAAGCGAAGGGTGCTGGGAGGGAAGGCCCGGAGCCAGTCGGGGAACCCAGGGGGGAGAGCCCCGGACTCAGAGCCGGGGAGAACGAAGAGTGAGGGGGAGAGGGAAAGAAGGGAGGGCAGGTAACACAGGTGAAACAAAGAGAAGAGAGACAAGAAAAAGAAAAGAACAACAATAAGAACTATAATCGCTCACAAAGTCCTGAGCGTGGAGGCAAGAGGCTGGAGGGAAAAAGGGAGTCAACAGTCCAGGGCCTCCTCAAGATGAATCACCTGGAGCCACAACAAAGCACAGGGGGGCCAGGGTACTCCCTCCAGCTCACTGTCCGGCGCCTCCCGTGAAGATCAAGCTCAGGGGGGCCGGGGTATCCCAATAAGGGAAAAGGAAAGGTCCAGTAGGCAGGGGTCGGTCACCCGGGTGACAAAACCGTCACTTGTTCCCTGCTTCTTCGGATGATCTCGCTCGCTCCCGGCGGTCTTTAGGGCTGGCAGTCGTCGAGTTGGAGCTGGAGAGGGGCATCATACGCCAGTCTTTCAGTGCCACTCGTAACTTGGAAGGGGAGGTAAAGGAGTTCCGCGAACCCCTGTACCTGAAGGACACACTCACCGGCGAGCCCCAGGCGTATTGGATGGCGCGGTCTCGTAGGATGGCACAACAGGGCGCGAATTCCCTACGCCTCGCCAAGGTGCCCGGGCATAGGTCTGGGTATAGGGACCAAGAATCATATGGGGCAGCCGTTAAAGGGTACTTGCATAGGGATTGCATCAGAAGGTCTCTCATCCTGGGGGTTGTTAGGTGAACCATAACATCCCTCGGGACTTCACGATTAATGCAAGGGGATCTGGGGAGACGATATATCTTCTCTATTCCCAAGTCTGCAGCGGGAGCCCACGGGAGCACTAGGGACAGGAAAGGCTGCACAGTCTGTAACAAATCCTCCTCCCCCTCCTCTTCTGTGATGCCCCTTATCTTAACATTGCCTCTTCTAAGTTTGTCCTCTAGGTCATATGTGGTGGCTTTTACTGCCCTCAGCTCCACATTAACATCGTGGAAGACATCAGCCAGTTCGTTGTGTGCCACCGCTATCTCTCCCACCTTCCTCTCTAGGTGATCTGTGCGCTCCCCCAGGGCTGTTACGTCAGCCCTGATCTCACCTACAATGCGCCGGGTGTCATCTTCAATAGCTCGGCGCAGCTCATCCAGGAGGTCTCGGATGGAATGGCGTGTAAGCGGAGCATGCTCCTCATCCCGGGGGTGACGGTCGTATTCCTGACTCCCTCTGGGAGAGCCACGAGACTGTGAGGAGCGTGGAGCAGGCGAGGAGGAAGCCGCTATCTTGAGGTCCGGGGCCGCAGCACGCTCTGTGGGATAGAAGTCTGTGAACTTCTGTGCGGTGCTGAGGCTCCGAGTATTGGATCCCGGCATTCCCGGGTAGTTAGGAGGCAATCTCCAGTAGCTCAGGGTTCAGCAGTAGTCGCAGGGCACCATTAAACACCGGGTTTACGGCCTCCACCGGCGGAGCTCTCCTATAGTGCAACCTGCATGTCTCAACGCAGGCCACGCCCCCCCAATACGGCTATAAAAAGCCATTTTGGATTTAACCCTTCCCACCTACTCTATAAGGACATCATACTGTATATATTTATTGCTAAGGACACAATTATATGTTATTAAGCAAACTACTGCACTAGCCCTTTGGATTTAACCCTTTGCACTTAAATAAGGACATAAGGATAAGGCTATATGCACTTTATTTGGATTTTTTTTCGGTGTCTGCACGTAACTCTATGGGTACCTTTACACGCCGCCACGGCAGGCTGGATACATCGCGCTACTTCACGTGCACGAGCACGCTCAAACGGCTACAAACGGTCAACGCACCCTCTTTACACGCCGCCACAAGGTTCGCTACGCCACGCTACATCTATAGCTAGCTACATCGCCGGGTGTCTCAAGTAGCCAGCTGTTGCTCATTTACACACCGCTACAACCAGCTACTATGGGCGGACCTGGTGCAGCAGGGACAGCACATAGGCGTGCTCCAATTGTGGATTACAAGACTTCCGTACGCTGATAGGACGAAGCAATAACATCCTGATTGGGCAGGCATCGCAGGAGGCTGAGTAATACAGCACGCTCGAGCGATTGTGTAGTGTGACTCGTCAGCTCCTTAAATATGCCTCCCTATGCAGCGACTACCAATCGTCATGCACCATCTTCCACCAATGATCGCACATGGGGCGCGGTAACATGGAGCCGAGGTCACGCCTTAGCTACATTGCAGCTACAGCCCCGGGTGTCCAGAGTTCCCTTCCGTTGCTTCTTTACACGCCGATACAGCTCGCTACCATCGGCGATATAGCCATCTGTTTTCGAGCAGAGCCCATAAACAGATGTATCTGTCGCCGGCTGTAGCGTCGCGTCTTCAGACGCCGCTACGACGGGCTACATTGACGCTACAAGCTACATTTGTAGCCTGTAGCGCGATGTATCCAGCCTGCCGTCGCGGCGTGTAAAGGTACCCTATATTATTCAGCACACTCCACAAGGAGACCTTTGGAATTCACCCTTCACACATCAATATCACCATAAGGATACGTCTAGCCAGACATATTCAGTACTTATTTACCTACGGACATAAGTATACTTTATTAGGCACACTCCTGGCGCACACCCTTCTAATTAACCCTGCTGACATATAACCGGACAGGAGAACACGCTTGCTCCCACCCCCTCCGATTCATGCGTACATAGCCCTATATATACGTAGATATAGCCCTATATATACATACATAAGTACTATCTGGGAGCACCCCTCTGGGAAATAACTGCTTCACTTACAATTTTAGTACATAACTACATACCTACTTCTACATTTTTTCTGTTTTCAGTACTCCTGCTTCTCTTCTCCCATGCCCTAACCCCCCCCTTACCACCACAGTATCACTCACAACTATCTGCTCTAACGCTTCCTTAACATTCCCTACATGGGTCTTAACAAAAAGTATGGAAATGACACAGTCAGAAAAGCTGCTTTAGCAGTACGTCAAAGAAAATGGCGTGCTAACGAGACCCCTGAGGAAAATAAGCATCGTCTTGACACCATGAACACTTATTTTCAACATCGCCTCACCCACGAGTCACCTACATCTAAATCTATTCGAGTAGCACAAGCTGCCTTTTCACGCCGTCACCACCGGCAACATACATCTGCTACCTCGACATTGATAGTACCCTCACCACTCGATGCTTCCACTTCTGCATGTGCTACTTCATCCTCTACCCCATTAAGCTACATGCATACACAAAACTCTAACTCCTCCCTAGCAATACCAGTTGCCCTCAATACAGACGCACACTGTCTTCACACTCAAGCTCATACTCTACGCGATAATCAAGTATCACCACAACCCACACGACTATTATACATCGGTCTCCACAATAGTCCCACTCCCCCAGAAGCACATGCACTTCCACTACATGGTAAACATTTCACTCATGATGAAAGTACTATTATGGAACACAGCTGTGGTGACATGAACCATGTATGTCAACATTGCCAAGCTCTGTATTTTATAGCTGAAAAACCTATTGATAACAATTATACTCTCTGCTGTCATAAAGGTAAAGTCCATGTACCTATACTACAATATCCAGAGATCTTTACATGTTTGCTCAAAGGAGAAAGTGAATTTAGCAAAGATTTCATGGACAATATTTGATGCATTAACAGTTCCTTTGCTTTTGCCTCCATGGGTGACAATATTGCACCACCTCCTGGTTATGGCCCTTACTGTTTCCACATACATGGCCAGATCTATCACAGAACACTACATCCTTCTGACAACCAAGCACCTACTTATGCCCAACTTTACATACTCGATACCGCTAGCGCTAACGAACAACGCTTACAATTTGAGGAACATCAAAACTGTCATCCTACATTGATGAACATTATTGCCCTTCAAATACAAACTATCAACCCTTTTGTGGCAGCTTATCAAATGTTATGTGATTAGGAAGAACAAGAAAAAATTGAAGCTCTACAAAACAGAACTGTCATGCCAAACATCACTATGGCTATTAAACAAGATCGTAGTCAAGACCCTCGACGTTACAAATAATCCCACTGTCAGTGAAGTCGCAGTCGTCTTTCAAAATGACAATGGTAAGCCCCCCTTCAATAAAGATATCTTAATTCATTTAAATCTGGATCCATAGAACCCTTCGCTCAAAAAACACAACAAATTAGCATTCTGCATAGCAATTTAGATGCCCTGCTGTATTCCATATTTTTCCCTTATGGAGACCAAGGATGGCATGATGGACCCAAACAACAAGGAAATAGTTCACGCCGCATCACACAACTCCAATACTATTGATATATCTTATCTGTCAGAGATTAATTTAACCCACTCTTCAATGGTGGAAAGCTAACACAGCAATATTTAGTAGATGCATATGTGAAAATCGAGGCTAATCGCTTACATTACATCCGACACCACCAAAAAGATTTAAAAGTGGAAGATTACTGCCTCCTTCAAGAACATTTAGTCAAACAGTCTATTCAAAAGGGCATCCCTATTGGGAAAGCTGTCATTTTACCATCTTCTTTTGGTATACACCACTAGGGCTGCTGTATATACCTCTGAGGCTGCTGTATACACCACTAGGGCTGCTGTATACACCTCTGGGGCTGCTGTATACTAACCACTGGGGCTGCTGCTGTATATACCACTGGGGCTGCTGTATACACCACTAGGGCTGCTGTATATACCTCTGGGGCTGTATATATCTCTGGGGCTGCTGTATACTACCTCTGGGGCTGCTGTATACTACCACTGGGGCTGTTGTATACTACCACTGGGGTTGCTGTATACTACCACTGGGGCTGTATATACCTCTGGGGCTGCTGTATACTACCACTGGGGCTGCTGTATACACCTCTGGGGCTGCTGTATACTAACCACTGGGGCTGCTGCTGTATATACCACTGGGGCTGCTGTATATACCTCTGGGGCTGCTGTATACCACACTGCTGGGGGCTGTATACCTGTGCTGGGGTCCACCCTCGGCTTATACACAAGTCAATAGGTTTTCCCAGGTTTTGGGGGCAAAAGTAGGGGGGTCGGCTTATACACGAGTATATACGGTACTTATTTAAATATGTTTACAAGGGCCATGACAAAGCCAATCTTCAAATTGCCCAACATCACATCACACATGATGAAACCAACCAATTTGTCGATGCCAGATATGTTAGTGCACCGCAAGCTGCGTGGAGAATATTTGCTTTCCCTATGCATAAACAATCTCATGCCATCATTCGCCTAGCGGTACATCTGCCTAATTCTCAGCCACTCTATTTTCATGACGATGACTCTGCAGAGAACATCCAACAAAAACTCACTACCAATTCAACACTTATGGCATATTTCATCCTTGACCTAAATGCACATAACTATTTTTATTGTGAAATTCCCGAACACTACGTTTGGAAACAAGGCACATGAGAACAGAGAAAACAAGGAGGTCTAACTGTTATAGGCAGAATGTATACTGTTAGTGTGAAAGACCAAGAACTATACTATTTATGTTTATTGTTACTGCATGTAAAAGCTGCTACAGGGTTTGACAGCATAAAAACCGTCAATGGAGTCACGCTTCCAACTTTTAAGGATGCTGCATTAGCACTAGGATTAATAATCGATGATAGTGTGTGGCGAAATACTTTAATAGATGCCTGCATTCTTAACATGCCTATACAACTTCGAGACATGTTTGCTTTCATCTGTATTTTTGGCCCTCCCTCAAATCCACTTGAATTGTGGAATGAATTTAAGGAACATTTTTTACAAGGCTACTGTCATGCATACCACAGCGACACTGAAGAGTGTATCGATTGTGAAGGTTATGCTATGAAAGATGTCCAAGATGTGCTCATACTCCATGGCAAAACTTTTGCAGATTTCAATTTACCATCCCCAGCAAAAAATAAAAAAAATGTTCACCAATATGATAAGGACCATGAATTAACAAAATCTGCAGAAATGAAAGAGACTCTTAATCAGGAGCAACGTTTTGCCTACGATGTCATTACTCAAGCTTTACAAAACAACAGTTTAACACCGAAGTGCTTTTTTCTTGACGGACCTGGTGGCAGTGGAAAGCCTACCTATACCATCTACTTAGTCATTCTCTTAAGGTACCTTTACACGCCGCCACTATCCCTGGCAACCGGTATCAACCGCACGTGCACGCGCACATTTTTAACAGTTGCTAACGGTTGCCGATACCGCATGTACACACCGCCATTGTCAACTCAAGGTATCGTGTTGCCCCGGAAGTTCCCACAGATCCCGCCGATACCTTCCTGTTGAATTCCTTCGCCGGTTCACACGCCACTATCCACAAAGGAATATGGGCGTACCTGTGCAGCAGCTACAACACATAGGCGTGACACACTCCGCCATGCCGCGCCCAAACTATAACCATTGGCCAACACAATAGCGTCCTGATTGGTCAGGGTGCGCAGGGCGGCTGGCGAATACATGACGCAATTGTGTTTGGCCTGTCACACGGAATAGGCACTTGTGGCGTAGCGAAGTGTGCCGATATCCACTTAGGAGATGCTCACGCGTCAAACAGGAGCGGTTTAGAGTCACACAGTGCGTTACCATACTATGTGTTTTGCTATGTGTGCGTTTGTAGCTAAATGTGTGAATGGAGCCACAATGCAGATAGCATATGTGGCTACATATGTCCATGGCATTGATCAGCTTCCATGGCACTACTACACTATGTGTGTGTCTGTACATGTGCGGCACTACTTTAGTAAGCCTACATGCCACACAATATCATGTGCTGCATCACTGTGTTGTGTCCAGGTGACCCTCTGCCCACACCACACCACAATGGATATGTACACAAATTTGTCACATACACTGTTGACCAAATACCTTAACCTGGCTCATGGCTACCAACACATAATGTGTCTCGTACCCAGCCATAGGTGCCAATGGGTGTGAAAGCACTGGGCACAACAGAAACCTTGATCAGACTGCCCTCCATCCCCAAGTAATCAGTCTCACACGTATTCATTTGGATCCAAAAAAATATAGGTATTATTTGTAGGCACATAAAAAATACAAAAAGTACAGAAAGGAAAGACAATGGACATTAAAACATCATATTAGATTGTAGACATAAATCAAACACAGAAACACAATACACAATAAACTTGGTAAGAATGTTAAAGTGTGTACCACCCACATATCACAAATAAAACCTCAACTAACTAACTAAATAAAACATGTGCACACCAGAACATTTTAAAATAAAAAACCATGGTGCAGCCACTCTACTGGGTACACCATGGCCAACATGCCCTGCCCTGACAGCACCAGCCACACAACACGTGCTGGTGCTGCCAGCCCACTGCCCCAGGGCCATTAAAGTAGGAGCAGTATGCGTCTCTATTGTTCCTGGCCTCCTGCTGAGTGCGACCATGGCTCAGCGGCTGGAGTGGCGCCACACCATGGTCGTCATCACGCCAAGCCCCTGGACCGACCTCCCTGTTGTGGTGTCCACGGAATCCACATAACTTGCCGGCGTGTATGATGATCGATCCCTACGACGCAGGAAGTTATGCAGCACACAGCAGGCCAGCACTACCGTGTCAATAGATTCCAGTTTCATATGCATACGCGTATGAAAAACCCGGAATGTATTCGCCATGATCCCGAACGCATTTTCAACCACACGGCAGGCCCGGGATAGCCGATAATTGAAAATGTGCCGCTCAGAAGTAAGGGTCCTCTGGGGATATGGCCATAGTAGGTGTGCCTGAAGTGGGAACGCTTCATCCCCCACAAACGTAAAGTTGAGATGATGGCTTGTCTCTTCATTTGAGGGCAAGTTCAGCCCACCTCTCCTTAGTTCTTGTGCCAAGGAGCAGTGTGCGAACACACCCCCCATCTGAGATTCGCCCGTTCATGCCAACGTCCACGTAGAGGAACTCATAGTTCGCATCCACCAGGGCCATGAGGACTATACTAAAATACCCTTTGTAATTATAATACAAAGAGCCCGAGTTGGGGGGTTTAGTAATCCTCACGTGCTTACCATCCAAAGCGCCACCGCAGTTTGGGAAGTTCCACCGGCTTTCAAAGCCTCGGGCTACTTGCATCCATTCTGTGGGTGTTTCTGGCAACTGCATGTAGGATGGCAGCAGAGCACTCCAGATGGCCTCACACGTCTCAGCGATCAGGCGGCTCAGCAGGGACAGTGATACACGTAAACTGTATTGCAGGTCAGTCCTTGACCGGCCTGTAGCCAGGAACCGCAAAGTAATAGCCAAACGCTCCTCAGCTGATACTGATCGACGCATGACAGTGTCCTAACGGGCTATTAATGGCCCTACGCGATCCAAAAGGAAGGTGAAAGAGTCCTCGGACATACGGAGGTAGTTCCTGCAATCTTGCAAATTATTTTCCTCCAGCTCACGCAACAGCTGCATGTGGCTCTGGGTGTCCCGGCGGCGAAGCCAATCCCGACTCCACACACGCCGTTGTCAGGGTCAAACATCATGTCACGTATCAGCACCTGGATATGATAAGCAGAAATTATCAGTAAATTGAGCAATATGGTCACATGTTTGCATATAAAGTAAGCCTCACAATACTTGGACTGGCCACTAGGGAAAAGCATATACAAACAGTCGTGTGGGCAGCACACACATCCTTTTTACCATTGCAAGCCCATCAAGCACAGTGGGCCAAAAACAAAGGAAACATGCTCACTGATCAACCCCGTCCATCCTTGTACACTAGACTTGAAAATTGTTAAGCATCAGGCCATATCTGTGTCAAAAATGTACATGTGTCACCACAAAGCACGTCTATACTTGTCATAACAACAATGTAGTATACCATATATTTATGTGGCGCCCCGCAACGAGTGCGTCACAAGAAGGTATTGCAGCCGCAATACCCTCTGACTCAGCAATGAAATAGTTAACTCGGAGATCCAACTCAACATGCAACACCTAGAACAGGGGACCAATCAGAGGCCCTGGGGGGTGGAGTGCAGTAGAGTAGAACAGAACAGAAGAAGAGAGAGAACCCTCGAGATAGGAGAGGAGCGGGGGCTCCGCACTCCGTGCGGGCCCCTGGGCCGTCACCGGACGGGTGTCACCACCTGAGGCCTTATCATCCGGGAATGGGCATTATTACACGGGTTCCCAAAAGACTCCCGTGCCCACAATTTACAGCCGGTTCACTGGTACCGAAGCTGGCAGCAGTTCACCTCTGTCACGCGAACCAGCCCCGTGGAGGAGCAGCTTTATAGGAGCACCCCACCACCAACCAGTCGTCTAACCAGCGGTGTACACACTGAGGGATCCAAGGCTCCCCAAAGCATCCACAGCGTATACAGATGGATAGGGCATTGAAGCAGCCTCCCCGTACCCGACCTGGTATTCCTGGGCGACACTGGTTAGAACAAGACAGGTAGAATGGAGGAACACTTACGGATCTCTGAGGAGCACTACCACTGCTGAGTCCACCCGGTCCGCTATCTGTAACCACTGCATACCGTGTATTGCCTTCATGGTTACAGTAAAGAACCGTTATAGAGACTTCCTGTGTCTGTGATTCCTTATGAACTGTCCGTCATTAACTAAGAGGTAACCGCAGCTGCCGCACAACATCTTGAGCAGCTCCAGCCTCCGGGGATCACCGCTCAGCCTGTGGGGAGCGTAACATCTTGCTGCTGTCCATCACCCCGGAGGTTCCGCAGCGTCGGTAGCCCTTACCGAACTACTCATAGGTGGCGTCACGAAGAAAACAAATTAAAACCCCTTTAATCTGTTCCCGCAAGACGTCTTCACTTTTGATCTGCACTACACCGGGCCCCACTACCGGCAGGCGCGGTCCACCCGTGACAAGGAAGGAGAAGAATCGCCTGTCTAAACCGGAGTCAGCCGGCCGCGGTGAGTCATTTACACTTCTACAGTCTGTAAGTAGAAACATACCACAGCCTTTGTGGGTGAGTCATCGCAGATGCTACTCATCATGTAGTGGTGCAGGGCCACATGTGTTTGAAAGGGGGGATCTCCACATCTACACATTCTGTGCTGGCACAAGCCTCAATCCATGCCAGATCCTAGCCATGTAGGTCCCAGTGTGTGTTGGCCCCAAACAGTATGATCTTTCAGCTAAATTGTCCATCTCTGCAAATAAACACTAAAGCATCCTGCAGCCATGATCCTGTATGGCAAATGGAAACAAACACATTACTTCAAAACCTACAATGTGCCAATGTAGGTGAACAACATGCTTTGCAAAACACACAATCGTGCTATTCTAAATCTTTTTGAAACCAAACTGACAACACATGGGCGTCACATACAGTACCCGATTGCTTTACCAAAGTCAATTTGGCGTACTGCTTCTACACGCTGCTACATCCATGTCTGCACACAAATACTTACTTAATGACTCTGGGCAGCAAGCGTGTCACCCATCCGGCGTGAGCTCATTTTCTCTGTGAATCAACCAATCACCACGCTTTGTCGTCACATAATGAGCAGGCGCATGGGTGTTCACAGGTAATGTGCCTTATTGGTGTCTGATGATTGGTCAGGGTCAGGATAAATTTTCCCTGTTGTCAGCTAGCCCCTGTCCAGACGGAAATGTGCATTGAGCTAGTGGTGTCTATGATTCCTTTCCTCTGTTGGAACGACGGTAAGTCTACTCACATGGGTATGTTATTTGCGTGCTAAAGGTTTTTCTGAGACGCTGATGCTGTTGCTACATGCTGCTTAGGCGCATTGTAAGTCAGTTCAGGGAGTGCCATGTAGAAGTGTATTTAGTGTGTTGATAATAGGTTGGATTGTTAAAGACTATCTGCACCACTCATTGAAAATTAGTTATGTAGCCCTGTTTATGGGCAATTCCGAATGTTGTTGTGGTGTGCTACTTCTGTGTCGGAGGTGTGTTTTTCACAATGATCTTGGCCCTTTGTGAAATTTCATAAATTTTAAAAGAACATAGCCATACATACCTTCAAATCACAGCTTATTGAAGCCTCCTTCAGCAAGGGGGTCCCACATGCCAACATACATGATCCACACATGTTCTTTCCGGCCAACCAGAGTGGATGTCGATACTCAGTATTGTGTGATGTTTGCTGGCCATGTGTTGGAGATGAATATTCATATGTTCTAATTTTTCACAGATGGCTGGGTATCCAGAATTTGTGACCCAACTCCTTGCCCTGTATCAGGAGCACGAATGCCTGTGGCGGACGGCGCTGCCTGAGTACCATGACGCGGCAGTGTGGGCTGTGGCCTACAAGCCTCTTGTTGAGCTGGCAAAACGCCTCCAGCCCAACAAGAGGTGGGACGCGCGTAAAATATATGATAAAATCAAAGGCCTGCGCTCCGCGTTCCAGCAGGCCCACAAGCAATACACAGAGGCATGGTCCGGGGCTGGAGCTGAGGAGGTTCCAAAGCCCACTTTGTAGTATTATGACCTCCTCACCTTCACCCTGGGCCAAGAGGGCCTGCGTGGAACGCGGAGCAGCCTGCGCCGGCGCCAGTCCTCTATAGGCCCAGCCCAAGAAACATCCCCGCTGCAGAAGGTGGGTAATTGTGTTGGTGTGTGTGTGAGGTCCACCATGTTCGCTACACAGGTGTGATTGGCTGCATGCATTTCCTAAGCACACTTGTCCATTGGTGTTACCTTTGAATTTTTCTGGTGTGTAGATATTTTTCTTTTGGGTATGTGGCCACAGGGGGATTTTAACACATTCCGTGACCCACCTAAAACATAGGATCAGACAGTCCTTCACACTACACTTGTGCAGCTGCTAACTCCTCTTCACTGGAGCCAGGCAGCTGAGGGGCCTGAAAAAGAAAGAAGAAAAAAAAACAAATCAAAAAAAGGAAGCACTATCAATGATGTCAATCGCCAAAAACCATACCCCAGCAAGGCTACCACACAACAGACCATGTCCCAAAGCACGGAAACAACGAACAGGAGAGAGCTTAAAATGGCTAACAACTGCACTAGTGACGTTTACTCACCTGCTCCAGCATACAATCTAGGAAAATAAGAAACCAAATAACAATCACACACACACAAAAAACAAAAGAGTATGTGCCCACAGGAGCTTTATGCTGCCTTTTCCCAGCTGGTAGGCCATGCTGGCGAGGCTCTCCCTTCAACATCTGCAGGAGAGCCAGTGCCCGGAACCAGTGGTGGGGGCCCGGGC